>PVKP010034575.1:0-24089 GCA_004027715.1 Plecturocebus donacophilus
TTCCTTCACTTATGAAGCTTAGTTTGGCCGGATATGAAATTCTAGGTTGAAAGTTCTTTTCTTTAAGGATGTTGAATGTTGGCCCCCACTCTCTTCTGGCTTGTAGGGTTTCTGCTGAGAGATCTGCTGTGAGTCTGATGGGCTTCCCTTTGTGGGTAACCCAACCCTTCTCTCTGGCTGCCCTTAGCATTTTCTCCTTTGTTTCAACCCTGGTGAATCTGACGATTATGTGCCTTGGGGTTGCTCTTCTTGAGGAATATCTTTGTGGCGTTCTCTGTATTTCCTGGACTTGAATATTGGCCTGCCTTGCTAAGTTGGGGAAGTTTTCCTGTATAATATCCTGAAGAGTATTTTCCAGCTTGGATTCATTCTCTTCGTCACTTTCAGGTACACCTATCAAACGTAGATTAGGTCTTTTCCCATAGTCCCATATTTCTTGGAGACTTTGTTCATTCCTTTTTACCCTTTTTTCTGTCATCTTGCCTTCTCGTTTTATTTCATTGAGTTGATCTTCAACCTCTGATATCCTTTCTTCTGCTTGGTCAATTTGGCTGTTGAAACTTGTGCATGCTTCCCAAAGTTCTCGTGTTGTGTTTTTCAGCTCCATCAATTCACTTATATTCTGCTCTAAGTTGTCCATTCTCATTAGCATTTCGTTAAATCTTCTTTCAAGGTTCTTAGTTTCTTTGCATTGGGTTAGAACATGTTCTTTTAGCTCACAGAAGTTTCTTATTATCCACCTTCTGAAGCCTGATTCTTTGAGTTCATCACACTCATCCTCCGTCAGACCTTGTTCTCTTGTTGATGAGGAGCTGCTATCCCCTGTAGGAGGAGAGGCATTCTGATTTCGGGGGTTCTCAGCCTTTTTGCACTGGTTTCTTCCCATTTTTGTGGATTTATCCACCTGTCGTCTTTGTAATTGCCAACTTTCAGATTGGGTCTCTGAGTGGACATCTGGCTTGTTGGTTATGAAGTTTTCTCTGTTTCTTAGTTTTCCTTCAGTGGACGCCCCTTCCCCACAGAGCTAGGCCTTCCCGGGTTCAGCTGTGCCATTGGAGCCATTCTTTAGCCTCTCGTCTATATTGTTGGTGTCTTTTAATTTTGCAATTTTAGTCTCTCATCTGTTATTGTTGGCCCCTTTTAATTTGCAATGTTAGTCTGATTTGACTTTTGCCTTTTTATCTGCTTCCCATATTCTAGACATGTCTTGTTAAGCAGGAGAACAAATTCTCAACCCAACTCTTGTGAAGGGAAATACAGTAAGTTTAAGGCTACAGAAATGTCTCGTGGTAATTAAAGGATAAGAAGTGCAGCTTAGCCAGGCTTCATCGGAACTAGAAAGCTAAAAGATACCTTTTTTCTAAAAGGAGAAATGTTATTCTTTTTAATGGCCTCTCTGCTTCTTGAGACACTGTCCCTTCACTGTCCCTCTTCACTGTCCCAGCTGGCTTCTTCCATCTGCTTATTCCTTTTACAGTGGCTCAAATGTGTTCTCCGTTTTTATATGCTCTTTCAGCTCAGTTCCACACAGCTTCTGGCAGCTTCCCTCTTTGTCTCTCATTTTCCCAAAAGAGGGAATCTGATTCACTCACCTCACTTTTCAATCCAAGTCACAGTATCCTCCCTAATCCAGCAGCCTTTCAGCTAAAAGTAATAAAAACCTGATTCAAATTGGCTAAGAAATGAAGAAATGTCTTATCTCCTATAACAGGAAATCTAAAGGAGGGGCAGCCTTTAGAGTTGATTGGAGACTCAACAGTGTCAAGGAAATACAGGTTTTTTGCATCTCCTCACTCAGCTAACCTCAACTTTATGTTTAGTAAAACGGCTACAGCAATTCCAGGTGTCACATCCAGATAACCGAATGGCCATTTCTTCCTGTGGCTTTTTCTTAGGAATAAGAAAAAAAAATTCTAAAATCTGCCCTGAAAATGAGCTTCATGTTTCATTGGCTGGATTTGCAGTTAGAGACCTGTTTGGGTTAATAAGCTCTGTTGGTGCAAAAGAGAAACCACCCAAATCCACCATTTTGATACCCATCATTAGCAAGGGGAATAGGATTGCCCTGAGACTCAGTCAGGCCCATATGTGAAGTTGTGATTGAGGTCATTTTCCTCTGTGGTTAATGAAGCCTTGTATCTGGAGGGTGAAAGAGAAAGGCAGTCTATTGATGGGGTCCCAGAAGAGCCCATAGATCCATATACACTGGTGTGTAAGCTCTTCTTCTAAAATGAAAATTACTGTGAGAATTTTACCTGAAGAAAATTGAGTTTACTGCAACTATCTTTGGGTCATGTGTGTACATATGTAGTATATGTTACATACTTAGTGTATATACTGTATTCGTGTATAAAAGAAGGCGACTTTGTGCTATGGGTGAGAACTCCCCAAAAGGGCATGGCAAATGGGTACCCTGAAATATATCTGGCATATACCTCTTTGAGATCAATCTTCTGAGATCTTATAGACACTGTCCTTCCTCAGATTTTCCGTAATGAATTACATTGATTTCAGTTAAATAGTGCTTCAATTTTGTCATAAAAAATATTGAGTAGTAAGTCACATGAAATTTTTACAAAGTTTTGAGTATCATTTAGGGAAAAGTTGGTTGACCACAGTCAATATACCATGTGAGAGTATAGTACCAGTAAAGATATACTTTCCAAAACTTGAACCTGATAGATTTAATATCTAAGCTGTGGGGTTGGGTTATTTATTTATTTATTTTTTTCAGTTGATTCTTTTTTTAAGAGATGGGGGTTACACTGTAGTTTCCCAGGCTGGATTTGAACTCCTGGCCTCAAGTGATCCTCGTACTTCAACCTCTTGAGTAGCTGGGATTAAGGTACACACCACCACACCCAGCTGAGCGGTGTAATCTAATATGGTTTTCAGGATGCCTAGTAAGAAGTATCACACTTTGCATGGTCTGTATCTTGCTGAGTTTGTGCATACCAGTTGAGATGAATCTAAAAATATTGAATATCTACTCTTTCTCTTTGCTTGGTACAGCATACAAGGAGAAGATTCAAAATACATCATTGAAGAATAAGACTATTTATGCATCACAAGGAATATACTGAACTAGGTTAGAAGCCCAGAAAAGTTCTTCTTTATAAAGATACACATCAATATGCATACCTGCAGTTTGAGATTGAGTGATTGATTGATTGGTTGGTTGGTTGGTTGGTTGATTTTTTATAAGCCTTATTGGTAACAGAGAAGCCACAGAATGGGGAAGAGGAAAAAGAAAAGGAAGCAGGAAGGGCACTAAAGACAGCTGTCTGTCTTCTTTTCAGTTTTACCAAGAGCCCTGATGGCTGCTTTTGAAAATGGTTTTAGATATTTCTATAGGCGAGTATTTCCTACATGTTCAATGGAAGCCAGTCCCTGACTGGCTCCTTGAAAAAGGATTCTGTAGTCACAGATACCATAGTGGAAAATATTAAATTCTTCTCCTGGGTATTTACACTGCACATTAGTAAATTAAAAGACTGAGACTATCTGTGTATTAGTTGATTCTCATACTACCATTAGGAAATGCCTGAGACTGGGTAATTTATAAGGGAAAAAGAGGTTTAATGGACTCATGGTTCCAGATGGCCAGGGAGGCCTCACAATCATGGCAGAAGGCAAAGGAGGATCAAAGGCACATATTGCATGGCAGCAGGCAAGAGTGTATGTACAGGGGAACTGCCCTTTATAAAACCATCAGATCTCATGAAACTTATTCACTGTCATGAGAACAGCACGGGAAAACCTTGCTTCCATGATTCAGTTACCTCCCACCAGGACCCTCCCATGACATGTTGGGATTATGGGAACTACAATTCAAGATGAAATTTGGGTGAGGACACAGCCAAACTATATCAGTCTGTAATAAATAACTCAAATTTCTTTATTTCTATACTTTACAGACTTTCTTAGTTACCAAGTGTCTCTCTTCACGTACATCTTTTAACATCTTGCAGGGCACACTGGAAACTGCTGAGGTCACGGGGGAGTAGTCTTGACCAGAGGAATGACATTATGAAAGCAGTGTTTAGTCAAAGTAACGTGTAGGATGATTGGAGACAGAAGAGATTGGAAACGTAAGATCCTATTTGGAAGCTGTTGGAATATTTTGAGATAAAGATGATGTCACAGATGGATAATAGCAAATATTTATTCATTCATCAATTCAGCAAATATTAGTTAAGCACTAACTGTAAGACAAGCATTGTTCCAGATCCAGGGGATACAGGGAGAAAACAGTTCAAAATCCTTGTCCTCATTCTTATCCTAAAAGAGGGAGAAATACAGTAAAACAGACACACATATAAAATGGCAAGTGGTGAAGAGTACTAAAAAGAGAAATAGAGCAGGATAAAGGGGCCAGATGCAGTGGCTCACACCTATAATCCCAGCACGTTGGAAGGCCGAGGTGGTTGGATCGCGTGAGCCTAGGAGTTTGAGACCAGGTTGGGTAACATGGCAAAACCCCTTCTCTACAAAAAATACAAGAAATTAGGCCCAGTGCAGTGGCTCACGCCTGTAATCCCAACACTTTGGGAGGCTGAAGCAGGCAGATCACTTGAACTCGGGAGTTTGAGACCATCCCGGGCAACATGGTGAAACCCTGTCTCTATAAACGATACAAAATAGCTGGGCATGGTGATGTGCATATGTAGTCCCAGTTACTAGGGGGGCTGAGGTGAGCAATTGCTTGAGCCCAGATCAAGACTGCAGTGAGCTTTGATCATACCATTGTACTCTAGCCTGGGAGATGGAGCAAGACCTTGTCTCAAAAATAAAATAAAATATTTTAAAAATGGCAAGTGGTGAAGAGTACTAAAAAGAGAAATAAAATAAGGTAAAGGGGCCAGGCACAGTGGCTCACGCCTGTAATTCCACCACTTTGGGAGGCTGAGGCAGGTGGATTTTTTGAGCCCAGGAGTTCAAGATCAGCCTGGGCAACATGGCAAATACTATCTCTACAAAAAAAATACAAAAAATTATCCAAGTGTGGTGGTACACATCTATAGTCTCAGCTATCCGAGAGGCTGAGGTGGGAGGATCACCTGAGCCCGGTAGTCAAGGCTGCGGTGAGTTGTGATTTCACCACTCCACTCCAGCCTGGGGACCAGCGTAAGACCCTGTTTCTAAAAAAAAAAAAAAAAAAAAAAAAATAGCAGGGTAAATAAAGGTAGAGTCTCTGGGGTCATGGTTAGAGGAAGACCTTTGTGATGAGTGATCATTTAAGCGGAGAAATTAAGTTAGGAAGAAAGTTAGGAATTAGGAAGAAAGCAATGTGGATATCTAAACACAGAGAACAGCCAGACGAAGGCCTTGAGGTCAGAACCCAAGGCTAGTGGGTGGTAGAGGGTGGTGGGTGATGTGGAGAGGTATGGTGAGGCAAAGGAAGGGACGGAATGGTTGAGATCACATGGGGTCTAATAGATCATGGTAGAGACTTTGAATTTTATACTGAGTGAGACTAGAAGCCATTGGAGCATTGAACAGAGGAGTGACATGGAAAAACTGTTTTTCAGTGGTTACTCTGACTTCTGTGTGGAGAACAGACTGAAGTGGAGACAGGAGACTGGTTAGGAGCATTGCCACAGTCCAGGCATGAGACAGTGGTATCTTGGCCTCAGGAGGTGCAGGTAGGAAGCAAGAGCTTCAGGGTACATTTTTAAGGTAGGAGTTGACAGAAATTGGTGATACTGTGCTCCAGATTTTAAGTGTTTAAGCCTAATTATTTGATCTTTATAAAAACCTTAAGGAGTGGATTGCATTATTATCTGTTTTACAGTTGAGGAGACTAAAGCACAGAAAAGTAGCTTGCCTAAGATCATACAACCAGTAAGTGGTTGCACTGGATTTGACATTCCAGAGCCTGTGCTCTAACCATTATGTTATACCCTCCCCATCCTTCATCTTCCAGGAAGAAGTAGAAGGAAACCCTGGGCCAGGGCCAAATAGCACATAAAGCCTCTGCCTTCCACCTTCCAGCCAGTATGTACAAAATTCCTAAGAAATGAAATCAAAATTTCTCCTCTTTAATCAGCTTTTAAAGTGTTGACCTAGTTCTGCATAACCTTGTCCTTCTCTCTATTTTTCTATGAAACAGTTTTTGAAAGACTTTCAGAGTTTTGAGGGGACAAATCATGTTTTCTGTTTGCACCACAGAGAAAGGTTGGGGCAAGGTAAACTGGTGGGCAGACTGGAGTGTGGGAGAGCATGAAATAAGAACCAGGTATTTGGCTGGGCACGGTGGCTCATGCCTATAATCCCAGCAATTTTGGAGGCCGCGGCGGGCGGACCACTTGAGGTCAGGAGTTCGTGACCAGCCTGGCCAACATGGGAAAACCCCATCTCTACTCAAAATACAAAAATTAGCCAGGCACGGTGGCACATGTCTGTAGTCTCAGCTAGTAGGGAGGCTGAGGCAGGAGAATAGCTTGAACCCGGGAGGCAGAGGTCACAATGACCCGAGATCGTGCCACTGGACTCCAGCGTGGGCAACAGAGCAAGACTCCATCTGAGAAAAGAAAAGAACCAGGTGTTCTTTTAGGGTTAATTCTGACAGTTTTTTGAAACGTTATCTTCCCCCCACCCCCCATCATCACACACACACACACACACACACACACACCCCTACCTCTACATCCCTCCCATTACAGAAATGGGTTAGCAGTCAGGGTATTTGTACACTGCCTTTTGTTTCTCTACCTAAGATGGCCTAACTACTTTGATTCCGATGGGTTAAGTTGGAACAGCAGAACTCTTAGTGCTGCTGATCATATCACCCTTATCTTTTCCTTTTCCCCCATTAGCTTGGGAGCTTGGGGGCTTTAGAGTACTTTCAGAAAGGGAGAAGACAATTCTAAGAATTTACACATTTGAAATATTTTTTTCCAGTTACAGTGGCTCTAATCTAACCAAATAAATCAAGGTTAAATTAAATATTTCCCACAATCCTACAGTCTAGTGAACTCTGCTTCTAAAATAGTAGACTTGGAGAGTGGTTGAAATAAGAAAGGAATGGATCCAGATGCTATAGGAATTTGATAGGATTTGGTGATGTACCAGGGGTACCATGGGATAAGAGACCAGAGATGGGATGGAATGAGCACAGTAAGACCAGAGTGGGTGGGAGATATTAGAATCAACATCTAGAAATGTCAGAAGTTCAAGATCAGCCTGGGGAACATGGTGAAACCCATGTTTACAAATATATGTGTGTACACACACACACACACACAGAGACAGTAGCCAGGTGTGGTGGTGTGTGCGTACTGCAGTCCCAGCTACTAGGGTGGGAGGTGGGGGGGGTATGTATACTTATACACACACACACACACACACACACACAAACTAGCTGGGTGTGGTGGTGTGCATATGCTGCAGTCCCAGTTACTGGGCTGGGAAGTGGGGTGGTGCTTCTGAGGTTGGAGAAAAGTAGAGACACTGAAACCTTGTCTCTACTAAACCATGAGCCCAAGAGGTCAAGGCTGCAGTGACTGTGATTGCACCACTGCACTCCAGCCAGGGTAGCAGAGCAAGACCCTGCCTTAAAAAAAAAAAAAAAAAAGGAAGAAGAAGAAGAAAGGAAACGGAAAAGAAATGTCAGAATCACTAAACCTGTGGTTCTGTTTTCCATAGACTTTGGTCCTCCATGCGTCGCTGTTACTAGACCACCGTTAAGGGTCAGAACCTTGGAGAGTTCCAGGCAGCAGAAGCTGTGCAGTGTGTAAGACTACTGCACTAGCATGAAATGAACAGGTTGAAGGCTAGTATAAATGAGGCTGAAGCAGACCTCTTGTGTGCTTTCTATTGAAATCTCCAAGTTTAAAAGGCTGGTGCCTCCTCCTCCCCCTAACCTCAAGGAGATGTTGGTGCAGCGAAAGATTTCAGTCTATCTTCTGAAACAAGCATAAAGTCAGCATAGTTACCGTAGAATTTCTGTTAAATTTTGATGTTGCAGAGGGATGTTGGAATTCCTTTCAGGTTCTGTGCTTTCTCCTGAGGTCTTTTCTAAGAGTATGGTATTGCTTCTCTGTGTTGTTGTTTCCTGACCCATTATAAAATTAATTGGAATCTTTCGTAGGATTGGAAGGGTGAATTGCCTAAATCTACCCTTGTTGTTTTCTGGTAAGTGCTTATATTTGTAACAGAAAGATAAAAAAAGATACTATGTGTCATAGAAACAGTTTGTAAAAGCTGAAGGTAAGTTTAGGCTGTTGCTAGCCACAACAGACTTTTTCAGTATAATTAAGTTAAGGCTATCTCTGCTTTTTACCACCTCTAATTTCAGTAATCCTGTTTGATTTTGTGGCACTAAAATAAATCTAAACACTTAAATTTTTAGTGTTATAACCTCCTTTTCTTCAGTTTTAGGAAAAATCATGGTTTTCACATCAGATTAATAAAATTTATGATGCTTCTATTAAAATTTCATCATACTGTTTCTAAACATTTATGATGTCATATCAGGCTAAAAATAGGAACTTGAGTGTAAATATTAGGAAATACCTAACTATCAAATCCTGGGAGTAATAGTAGCAGAGAGTAGAAAATTATATGAAAATAGAATTTTTTTGCAGGAAAATAGTCATGACATATTTACACTCTGTGTTACAGTTCCAAGATGTAGCCATCATCTTTTTTTTTTTTTTTTTTTTGCGACAGAGTCTTTTTCCATTGCCCAGGCTGGAGTGTAGTGATGCAATCTTGGCTCACTGCAACCTCCGCCTCCTAGGTTCAAGCAATTCTCACGTCTTGGCCTCCTGAATAGCTGGAATTACAGGCTAATTTTTGTATTTTTAGTAGAGATGCAGTTTTGCCATATTGGCCAGGCTGATCTTAAACTCCTTATCTCAGGTGATCCACCCGCCTCGGCCTCCCAAAGTCCTGAGAGACCATGCCCGGCTGTAGTCATTATCTTTTATACTATTTGAGAGAACAGGACCATTACAGTAAAATTCCTAACTAGCCAACTGATTTGCAGTACCAGAAGTGAATACCGATCTTAAAAGCTATGTGATGACAAGGGAGTCTCCAGCATTTCAATCAGATTTTGGAGATGATTTAGCTATGGATAAGAACAATAGGGATTAGTGAGAAATGTGTAAGATTTTTAAATTATATCAATCAATTGTTATTGTTGGTTTTTTGTTGTTGTTGTTTTGTGACAAAGTCTCACTCTGTCACCCAGGCTGGAGTGCAGTGGTCTGATGTCAGCTCACTGCAGCCTCTGCCTTCCAGGTTCAAGCAATTCTCCCACCTCAGCCTCTCAGTTAGCTGGAACTATAGGCATGTGCCACCACGTCTGGCTAATTTTTGTATTTTTAGTGGAGATAGGGATTCACCATGTTGGCTAGGCTGGTCTCAAACTCCTGGACTCAAGCAATCCACCCACTTTGGCCTCCCAAAGTGCTGGGATTATAGACTTTTTAACATTTGATGAGATTGAGTTTAATATTGGTTTCATTCCTTTTCCATAACCTAATAATGTAGGCCCCAGATCAGTTTTCTTAAGGAAATACTTTTAACCAAGTATTTAGATAGAATAACTGTTCGTTGTTTGTGACAGAGTCTTGCTCTGTTGCCCAGGCTGAAGCGCAGTGACTCAGTCTTGGCTCACTGCAACCTCTGCTTCCTACACCCAAGTGATTCTTCTGCCTCAGCCTCGCAAGTAGCTGGGACCACAGGCACCCACCACCACACCCAGCTAATTTTTGTATTTTTAGTAGAGATGGGTTTTCACCATATTGGCCAGGCTGGTCTCCAACTCCTGACCTTGTGATCCGCCCGCCTCAGCCATCCAAAGTGCTGGGATTATGGGTGTGAGCCACCATGCACAGCCAATAAGTGTTTTTTTTAAATCACCTTTGGGTTTCATTTTACAGTAATCACAAATTGATGGTTTCCAAACTCAGAGACTATGTTTAGTGTTTCAAAAAATTACTTTCCTTGTGAATGTACTAGAAAATATTGAAGTGTGAAGTTTGAATGGGTGAATTGTATGTTGTATATCTCAATAAAGCTGTGGAAAAAAAATCATTCTTTACTGCAGCACATTTACTTTTTACTTTGTATTTATTTTTGAGACAGGGTCTCAATCTGAAACCCAAGCTGGAGTGCAGTGGCATGATCTCAGCTCACTGCAACCTCTGCCTTCTTGGCTCAAGCAATTTTCCTGCCTCACCCTCCCAGGTAGTTGGGATTATAGGCACACACCACCATGCCTGGCTAATTTTTGTATTTTTAGTAGAAATGGGGTTTCATCGTGTTGGACAGGCTGGTCTCGAACTCCTGACCTCAAGTGATCTGCCCATCTTGGCCTCCCAAAGTGCTGGGATTACAGGCATGAGCCACCGTGCCCAGCCACTGCAACTATTTCTATGTAATGTTTAAGACCACTGGGGAAAGGCCATAGTTGTATATCAGTGGTAGATCTTGTAGCATATAAATAAGTTACAATGGATTTGTGGGGAAGAGAATAGATAACAATTAATTTTGAGGATGAAGTTTCAAGCTAATTTTTAGAATATAGAAAATGTAGATTTTTAAAATTTATTCTGTTTAGCGAACATTAAGTGCATGTGCTGCCCAGCCAGAAGAGTCAAGAAAGGGTTTCTTAATGAAATGATACCCTGAAATGAGTCTTAAAGGATGAGCAGGAATTAGTACCGTGAGGAGGGTGGAGATATTGAGAGGGAACAGGAAGGGCTGTATGTCGGAAGCTCCTCTCAGTATGGAATTACTAAAGTAAGAGAGAGAGAGAGTGTGTGTGTGTGTGTGTGTGTGTGCACGCACACATGCCTACAGGTGCATGCACATGCATGGCACAAAGGAAAGAGAGAGATCCTTCCATGTAAATGCTTAAGGATTCATCACATTTTTGCAGCTTCACTGCGTATAGTATGATTATATGCCGTAATTTATTTAACCATTCTTCTATTGATAGACATTTAAGTTGTTTTCTGGTTGAGCTATTTCAAATAATGTTGCACTGAACAAACTTGCACATTTATTCTTGCAAATTTATGTGATTCTCTGTCAAAGGTTAAGGTTTGGTTTTAGTAGTCACTGTTGATAAATTTGAATATATACCTTAGGTCTGAGCTATGACCAATCTCATATTTCATTATATTTTATAATTTTTGAGTCTTCAACTATTTTCATTAAATTAAAGAAGTCTTTAGTTTCCAGTCATATGGGAGCTTATTGGGCCATTGGAACAACTTTGGCTTTTACTCTGAGTGATGTAGGAAGCCATTGGAGGATTATTGGCAGAGGACTGATATAACTATTTCTAAAGATTGCTCTGGCTACTATGTCAAGAATGGAAGACAGGGATGCAAAGATAAAAGGAAAACCAGTTAAGAAACTATTCTAGGGGGGTGGGGAGTTGCGGGGAGATAGCATGGGGAGAAATGCCAGATATAGGTGAAGGGGAGGCAGGCAACAAATTACACTGCCACGTGTGTACCTATGCAACAATATTGTATGTTCTTCACATGTACCCCAAAACCTAAAATGCAATAAAAAAAATAAATAAATAAAATTAAAAAAACAAAACAAACAAAAAAAAACTATTCTAATAGTTCAGGCAAGGGATAATGGTGACTTGCACTAGAGGAGGATTGATACAGTTCAAGAAAAATGGTGGGATTCTGGACATGCCATAGTTAAGAGTTGAAAGGATTTGTTGATGAATTGGATGTGGAGAGAGAAAAAGGGTGTGGAGATTAGCTCTAAGATTAGAATGGCATCGTAGATAACCACGTGGAGTTGGTGAGTAGACAGCTGATAGTTGAGGCTACACATCAGGGTGCCCAATATTTTATTAATGAATGAATAGCTGATACATAAATCAAGAAGGAAGTATCTAAAATGAAAGTTTGAAAGAGAACACGAATTACAGTTAACTCCTTTATTATGACTCACTTACATGGTCCTTTTCTCTATGCTTCCAATCAGATCTCATTTTGACTAGAATAGAACTAAACTAGTTAAGAGTTTGGACAGAGACAGGGAGAGTGAGAATGCTAGATGAAATACATTTGTATGTGTATATTTATTTCTCTCAGAGTCTAAGTGTGTCAGAATCTAAGATGTGACATCAGAAAAATTGTTGCTACTAATCTGTATAGAGATAGTACAACTTGATGGAATTGTATTTAACTAAAATTATTTTTAAAACGTATTCATTTTAACTTCCATATAAAATTAGAGATGTTTTCCCAAAATCAGGCATGGTGGTACATGCCTGTAGTCCCAGCTACTTTGGAGGCTGAGGCAGGAGAATTGCTTGAGCCCAGGAGTTCAAATCCAGCCTGAGCAACATAATGAGACCCCGCATCTCTTAAAAGAAAGGAAGGAAGGAAGGAAGAAAGGGAAGAGAAGGAGGGAGGGAGGGAGGGAGGAAAAAATAAAAGTTTTCTCACATCAAAAAAGTACTAGTAGACTGAGTTGGAAAACTTGGTAAACAAGCAATTAAGGTGTTAATCCTTTGCTGCATTCTGGCTATGGCAGATTACCCAGTATTTAGACTTTTTGGCCCTTAGACCCTAACTTAGTTTGCCTTTTGAATGCATCATTTCCTTAACCCCCTCCCATCCTCTCTGGTCTTGGCTCCCTTTCTCGCTGACCATAGTCTATCTTTTCAAACCCTGCTCTACATTTTCAGCTCCTAAAGTATCTTTTCTACCTTTTTTTTAAAGTTGTTTTTATTGATACCTAATAGATGTACATACTTTCAGGGTACATGTAATAATATCTTCATATAATTTGTAAAGATCAAATTTGTGTAATTGGAATATCTGTCACCTTAAATATCTTTTCTTTATGCTGTAAACATCATAAATATTCTCTTCCAACTATTTTGAACTATACATTAGATTATTGTAAGTTATAGTCACCCTACTGATCTATCGGATGCTAGGTCTCATTTCATCTCTCAAACGATGGGTTTGTACTCATTAATCAGCCTCTCTTCATCCTCTATTTTTGCACCTTTAATCTATGAATTATGGGGATGCCCATATTTGATAAAACTCTGTGCCATTCATGACACAAGCTGCAACCTAATTATAGTAGTTTAAAATACTGTGAATGAAATATTTGTTGTACATCTGCATGATTAAATTTTAAACTCACTGCATGTGAATTATAAATCCATAGTGGCACTGATTGCTTAATCCTGCATATTTCAAAGAATCAAATCCAAAGGCATTGACAGATTTCACTGGCTTTTTCCAACTTGTCTGGTTAATAGACACCCTTATTTATATAAAAGTTTAATGGTCCACAAAATATTTGAATAGCACATAAGGTAATCTATTTGAACTGTTGGTAATATTAGTACATGATGAACTTTAAAACAGGGAAAGTTCAGAATTTCTGCAAGGCTTTAGCTCCTCTTGGATTTATGCAGTTCTAACAGGCCTAAGTGTATGATCAAAATTATAAAAGAATCATAATTTTTTCTTTTTTGATGGTTGGCAGAGCTAGCTGGGGCTTTATTTTGGAAAAAATAATTGAACTAATTTTTAGTTGGGGGAATGGACAAGAGTGGGTATTGCAGGCAATAAACTCCTCCAGTAGGGCTGAGCCTCAGGTGGGTCTCCGTTCCTTATCCTCCCCTGCACAGCTGCCTCCCCCACAGGCTCTGGCACAGCCACAGGAGAGGGTAGGCAGGGAGGGGCTGCCATGGCTGTTTACTTGGACAGGACATCAGAGGACTCAGATACCATTCCCATCATGGTTCTTGATCATCTTCACAATCAGGCCCCTGGAGGATCTGGGGCAGCTGAAGGAGCCAGAATTCCATCAGAACCAAAGCTGGAGCCCAGGCCATAGTTGAGACCAGAGTTTGTGAGGCCCCTGTAGGCCCAGCTCAACCCACCTGAGTAGCTACTGGTGGTCTTCCTGTGGACACTCATATTCTGCATTTCAGACTCCAGCCAGCTCTCCCTGTTCTGAAGCAGTTTGCAGCAGGTAGTGATCTCGATGTCTAGGGCTAAATTGATGTTCATGAGCTCCTGGTCCTCATGCAGCTCCCCCACCGTGTCCTGATTGGCCCATTGCAGGGCGGCCTCCAACTCCACCAGCTTGGCGTTGGCATGCTTAAGGGCCAGCTCCCCACATACTGCTCATCGTCTATGATGGCAGCCTCCAGGGAAGCCCTCTGGTCTGTGAGGCCCTCACCCTCAACCTGGAGTCAGCTAATGTTCTGGGTCATTTCTGAGATCTCTGTCTTTATGCAATGCACATCATCCCAGTGCTTCCCAGATAGCTTCTGCAGCTCCTCATATTTGATCTGGTACATGCTCTCAGCCTTGGCCTGGCTGTGGTTGGAGATGTCCTCATACTGGGCACAGACCTTGGTGATGATGCTGTCCATGTCCAGAGAGCAGCTGTTGTCAATAGACAGAACCATAAATGTGTCCAAGATCTGGGACTGCCGCTCCCGGATCTCCTCTTCCGACAGCTGCTTGAGGAAGTTGATCTCATCAGTCAGCCCTTTCAGGCGAGACTCCAGCTCTGCCTTGTTCATCTTCATCCACATCCTTCTTGATGAAGATAAATTCATTTTCCATCTCTGTATGCTTGTTGATCTCATCCTCCTACTTATTCTTGAAGTCCTCCAGCTGCCCCTGCATATCGCCAAGCTCCACCTCCAGCTTCGGCTTCTCTCACCCAGAGTGTCTAGCTGCCACTGAAGGTTGTTGATGTGGCTTTTGAATGTCTCATCCATGTTGCTCCCAGCTGTCTTCTGCTGCAGGAGGCTCCACTTGGTCTCAAGTGTGTTGTTCTGCTGCTCCAGGAACCACACCTTGTTGATGAAGGAGGCAGACTTCTTGTTGAGGGTCTTGATCTGCTCCTTCTCCAGAGTGCACATGGCCTGGATGTTGGGGTCCACTTCTAGCTTAAAGGAGCTCAGCAGGCTCTGGTTCACCATGATGGCTGTGATGCACCCCATACCACTGACCCCAGCATACCCTCCACTCAGACCTAAGCTGGTGCCCAGGCCAGCCGGGAAGCTGCTGCTGCTGCCTACCAGAAGTTCAAGCTCATGAAGGTGCAGCTGCTAAAGGCCTGAGGGCCAGAGGTGGACACCTTGTAGGACTTCTCGGTCACAGTGGAGGTAAGAGTGGAGGCAGGTGAGCCAAACCAGACAGATTTGAGAAGGAGCTGAGAAGCCGCTTCTAGATCATAATTTACTTTTTATTAACAACCCCATAATAATTGAATAGTTAAATAGTAATTAGATTGAGCATGTCTTAATTCTTAGAAAGCAAGATGAATTTATCATTAAATTATTTTTTTTACTTCCTTTAGAAGAGGAAAGAAGAAGATGGTGGAAAGGATTGATTAGAAAGATAGGTCAGAGATTGTCAAAAAGCTGCTGACTAAACACCAACAAGGTAGTCAGAAAACTCTTGCTCTGAAATCTTTAGAAACACCTTCAAGAGGATATAAGGACTTCTAATGTCTTTCAAGTCCTAGAGCCATCTTCTAACCTGGGTAGGTCCAGCTTTGAGCGAAGGGCGCAGAATAAGACA
Organism: Plecturocebus donacophilus; assembly: GCA_004027715.1. NCBI lineage: Eukaryota > Metazoa > Chordata > Mammalia > Primates > Pitheciidae > Plecturocebus > Plecturocebus donacophilus. The sequence continues at coordinate 15,558 of PVKP010034575.1, forward strand.
CTTTATAAACTCTCTTGATTTGACCACTATTCGTTTAAAATCTGGCTTTAACAAACATAAGGGTTAGTGAGAAAGATACCAAACTGTATTTTTGAGTCTCTATTTTAAATTTGCTTTGTTTTAAACTTTATGTTTCAGCATTACATGGCATATTTGGTTTTTCTAAGAATAATGATTGGAAACCCATGCTAATCTCTTTACTCGTTAACTACACCTATGGTTCAAGACTAACCACTTAAACCACCTGGAGACATCATTAAATGTAAATATCGAATCTGCAAACCCAACTCTATGAAGTCATGTCTTTTTGCTGGATATGAATCTTTTAAAGGCCACAGAAGAGAACCTTGCTCAAGACTATACCTGTTTCTCTGAGTTAGTCGGGGTCATTATCACCAAGTTCTTAGAACCAACAAGTTTTAGAAGCATTGTCAGTTTCTTTTTCTGTTGAAAGAAATATTTATTAAATAGCTACATGACCACAAAGTTTAATAGCCATTCTGTCATTTGATTGTATTTTCTGCAACTCTGGGTACTCCTGTTTTGGCAGTACTACTAGCTTTGTGAAATGTCCGGTCTTGTTTTCTGAAACTATCGTGGTGGAGATCCAGGCTCTTCTGCCAGTGTTAGATCCCTGAATACTGCCCAAACTGGAGCCATTTACCTTTAACTTTACTGTGGGTTTCTTAGATTTGTTCTGTTCTGGCTTCTAGCAATCAGATATTTTCTATTTAGGATGTTGTCCTTTCAGCCTCACTGCTGAATAAGAAGCAATTTCAGAGTTGCCATTCCATGCATCCAACTTCTTTCCAGTCTTAAAACAAGTACCCTCAGAATTTTTGTACTAGAAATTATAGGGTAAGAGATGAAATAAAAATAAGCCAAAAGAATATTTGAAGTCACATTTTTATATAAAACTGATAACCATTGAAGTATTAATATTGAATTAAAAAGCATCTGAGAGGCTCATGCCTGTAATCCCAGCATTTGGGAGGTCAAGGCCGGTGCATCACCTGAGCTCAGAAGTTCAAGACAAGCTTGGCCAAAATGGCAGAACCCCATCTCTACTAAAAATACAGAAAGTAGCCAGGCATGGTGGCACGTGCCTGTAATCCCAGCTACTCAGGAGTCTGAGGCAGGAAAATCACTTGAACCCGTGAGACAGAGGTTGCAGTGATCCAAGATCACACCACTTCACTCCACTCCTGGCAACAGAGTGAGACTCCGTCAAAAAAAAAAAAGCATCCTTAGAGGTTATATAATTATATTTAGAAACAGGCCTACAAAGACTAAGTGATGGCCCAGGAGCTGAGAACAGAGCCCAGTGTTTTTAACATCAGTTCATGTTGTTGTGGAGCTATCTTCTTTCTTTTATTGCTCCCTTGATTTAGGAGTTAGCCATAACTAACCCCTCTGTCTCTTCTATTGCCCTGTATTTCTGGTATTGGATCATATGATTCTTCAGAACCATGCCTACACAGTTGTCCCCCTTTCTCAGTATTGAAGTTGGAGATAGGAAGCAGTGGATAAGTCTGGTGGGTGAACTGGCTTCTTTCTGAGGGGAAACTTGAGACTAGTCTTTTCTACATCGTCTTACTTAGTGGGTCTAATAAATAATATAGTCTGCATGAATAGTTCTCAACCAAATGTTTTTTAAGGCCAGTCAGGTTGGTCTTAATATCTAAAGATGTCATCCAGATGTGTAAAAATAATACATGTTTAATAGTTACGGAACACAAAATATCACAATAATAAATTGTGTAGTGAAAATGTGCAAAAGATGTCTTTGTACATTTGTGAGTTTTATAGCTGAATAAACTTTTTTCCAATATTGGAAATTGTATACCAGTTATATTTCTACTGTGATAAATTTTTTAAATTTATTTTTTGACACAGAGTCATGTTCTATTGCCCAGGCTGGAGTGCAGTGGCACAATCTCAGCTCACTGCAATCTCTGCCTCCCAAGTTCAAGTGATTCTCCTGCCTCAACCTTCTAAGTAGCTGGGATCACAGGCACACACCACCTTACCCAGCTAGTTTTTATATTTTTAGTAGAGACGGGTTTTCACCGTGTTGGCGAGGCTGATCTTGGCCTCCCAAAGTGCTGGGATTACAGGCATGAGCCACCGTACCTGGCCTCTCCTGTGATCTTGTTACATAACAAACAGCCCCTAAAATTTAGTGGCTTACATGAATAGCTATTCTTTGTCTATGAGTCATTTAGGGTGACTCCATTACAGGCTATATAACTGGATTCAGATCTACTCCTCATGTCCCTCATTCTACATATGCTTTTTTCATGGTAGATGATAGAAACATAGGAGATGAAATCAAAGCACACACATTCTCCATGACCAAGACCAGAAGCAACAAGGCAGGGATATGCATCACCTATTCTACTGGGAGGCATTGCAAAGTCACATGACAAATGGCATGGATACATTTCTTATAGGCAGGGAGTGAAGAAATGGGACCAGTAACGTACCACAGCAGTATTTCAGTCTTTTCAGTTCATCACTGAATTAAGCGTCCTCTTTGACTTCTAAGTAGGTGAGCAGATAGTTTCAGTTTTTGCAGCTAGCCCTTCCCTTTCACTGCTGTCTTTTCTCTGACAAGTGACTTCACGATGTCATTATTATTTACTCTGTGGGACCTCAGTAAACACATCATAGTCAAGCCACTAGCTAATAAACTAGGGCTTGACTTTTCGTGAACTTGTGTTCCCAAGAACTTTGATTTACTAGTTAGCTAGCTGTATTGAGAAAGCTTCATTGAAAAATTATTCCTGCTCAACACAGCTTAATCTATGTTCTTGGGTTCCCAATGCCATTTTTTTTTCTTTCTTCCAATTTTTATGTTAGGTTCAAGCGAGTACCTGTGCAGGTTTTTTACATGGGTAAATTGTATGTTGCTGGGGTTTGGTGTACAAATTATTTTGTCACCCAGGTAGTAAGCATGTACTCAATAGGCCGTCTTTCAACCCTCATCCTCGTCCCGCCCTCCACTCTTAAGTAGACCCTGCTGTCTTTGTTCTCTTCTTTGTGTCCCTGTGTACTCAATGTTTAGCTCCTACTTGTGAGAATGTGCAGTTTGGGGCTTTCTGTTTCTGCTTTAATTCACTAGGATAATGGCTTTCAGCTGCATCTATGTTGCTGCAAAAGATAGTATTTCCTCCTTTTTTATGGCTATGTAGTATTTTATGGTGTATATGTATTATGCTGTCTTTAACCAGATGACCATTGATGGGCGTCTAGGTTGATTCCAGGTCTCTGCTATTGTGAATTGTGTATAATGAACATAAGCATGTCTATGTCTTTCTGGTAGAATGATTTACATTCCTTTGAGCATATACCCAGTGATGGGATTGCTGGGCTGAACAGTAATTCTGTTTTACCTTCTTTGAGAAATCTCTAAACTGCTTCCCACAGTAGCTGAACTAATTTTTATTCCCACCAGCAGTATATAAGCGTTCCCTTTTCTCCACAACCTTGCCAGCATCTGTTCTTTATTGACTTCTAATAGCCATTCTGACTGTTGTGAGATGTTCTCTCATTGTGGTTTCGATTTGCATTTCTCCAAGGATTAGTGATGTTGAGCACATTTCTGAATGAACCATCCAGCTTGGCTTCATTGTTTTTTATTCTTTCACCTGAAGAACTCAAGGAAAGAAGTAAAAGAGATATGTTTGCCCTTTGATTTATGAATGAATGATGATGTCTTAGATCTCAAATATTTGCTAAAAATGTAGATATCTTTAGAGTGCTTCTATACAGAAACCAAAATATTAAAATTAACAAATCTGCTTTCTTCATCAGTATCTTACTCTCCATATTTGACATTTTAATCCTAATTCCTAAAAATTGAATGGTTTGGTAAATCATAGTCTATTCTTTAGACTACATTTCTTTCCTTCTTAAGAAATAATTGCATATCAAAATAGCTATCTGGATGTATTTATCTATGTAAAGAATGTGTTAGAAGTGTGACCAGATTGCATTTATAAATATTATTGTAACACTACCATAAATTGAGTAAATAGCACATAACATCAGTAGTTCAGCTTAGAGTGACCCACTTGTCAGTCCAGTCATAGTCATCACTTAGAAATAATTCACAGCAGACTTTGAGGTCCTGGAGAAATGATAAAAATAGGTGGGATGAAAGTACCTATTTGGGGAATTGTCTGGAATGTTCAGTACCATCCAGATGACATCATCATAATCTGGTAATATTAAATGTGACTCTGGCACTTTCCCAGGCTATTCAGTTATTAGTATTTTTTTAATTATTGCCTAAAAACCAGCTCTGTGACAGTTAATGAAATGTTACTACATATATTAAAGTCAGTAAGAAAACCCAGCTATTGTTCTAGAATTATATTGAGAGTTCTGATGTTTCAGACAGTATCTCATCTTGTCTGTAAGCCAGTATTGCCTCATGACATCTCCTCTATTATTGTCTTAAAGTACTGATTAAAGTGGGGTGTTTTTGTTTTTGTTTTGTTTTATTTTGTTTTGAGATGGAGTCTCAGTCTGCCACACAGGCTGGAGTGCAGTGGCATGGTCTCAGCTCACTGCAACCTCCACCTCCCAGGTTCATGTGGTTCTCCTACTTCTGCCTTCTGAGTGGCTGGGATTACAGGTGTATGGCATCACACCTGGCTAATTTTTTGTGTGTTTTTAGTAGAGACAGCGTTTCACCATGTTAGCCGGGCTAGTCTCAAACTCCTGACCTCAGGTGATCTGCCAGCCTCAGCCTCCCAAAGTGCTGGGATTATAGGCTTGAGCCACCATACCTGGCCTAAAGTTTTTATTATTTAATCTTCTTTTCTTGTATGTATTTGTTTGCATTAGGGACTGAATTTTATTGCTTTCCGGTTCCATGTTAGTATATAGGACCATTGTCATACAGGTGCTTAAATTTTTTGTTTTAATTTTTGCTTAATGGGACTATGCAGCTTATTAACATGAGTTCACAGTTTCATATTATTTTTCAATGCTTTTTGGAAATGTAAATTAGATTAGGTCTGTCACCTACTTAAAGCCCTTCAGTGATTATCAATATTTTAAGATACAGACCTGTTGTTAGGCCTAGAAATCCTTGCTTAGTTTGACTTTCACTTCCTCAGTTTCGTGGTAAGCCTTCCTCCTCCCCTGCTCTTTATGCGTTAGCCTCATTGGTCTCCTTTCAGTTTCGTGAATGTGCTGCACTTTTTATTAGAATGCTTTTCTCCCAGTTGAAATTGTACCTTCAAAAAGAAGACTTTCATGATCGCCTGTCTACAGTGGCCTCACCCAGTTACTTTCTAGTTAATCATCCCTGTACCTTTAGCATGTATTGCCCCCTGAAATTGTAATGTTTGTCTTCTTATTCATTGTCTCTTTCTCCACTCAAATAGAAGTTTCATGAAAGCAAGTGCCAAGCATCGTGAAAGACACAAAGAAGTCACTCAGATATTGCTGAATGGAGTTTGTTCTTCAAACTCAAGTAGTGTAACTTTCTTCCTTAATTTGATTCCATGAGGGAGAGAAAACACTGTGCTTTGAGACTGACCTGAAAAAAGTCAGGACAGTTGAGGGCCCTGAGTCCCGTGCTACTGTGTTCATCAATCTTGTGTAATTGATTTTATTCTGAACGCCTGAAATATTTAGGGTTTTTTAAAGATCTATTCATATATATGGAAAATGGCAAAAAATTATGGTTTTTTGTACATGTTTATCGTGTATGTTGATTTGCCCTATTAAACATTTCAAAATTAGAATTATAAATTTCTTCCTAATGTACATTTTATGTTGTAAGTACTAGGCTCTTATTTGATGCTGCAGACAGCATATTCTTTTGTGACAGGACAAAGAAATTGCTATGTATGGGCAGAAGCCAGTAGGATGATGTGGAATAAAACCCCCTTTAAACGTTCTTTGCCATCAAGTTACAGTTCATGTGCAGAGCAATTTAAGGTACGACTCTCCTACCAAAAACAAAACTTGGGTTTTTTTTTGCTGAGAAATCAGAGTAACCCAAGGCCTGAATAACTTGCCCAAAGTAACATTAACAGTGAAGAATAGAGCCTCGGTTCAAAACCAGGCTTTTCTGACTCTAGAATTTATTTCTACTACATTTTGAAATCTTCCTAGGTAGAAAGAAATCTAGAAATGTATTTTACTTATATGTTTTTATTAAAAATGTGAAAAATTTTTGAAGTCATCTGATACCTGTTACTGTCATCATATAGTACAATCTAGTGGCTTCTAGGTAGGGATTATAAATAATTTTAGAAAAGTTTGACTATATTTGTTTTTATTTATTGCTGAAAACTTGAACATATAGTCATGAAAGTCAATTGTAAATAACCTTTAAAACTTTAAACTGGTCGGGCGCAGTAGCTCACTCCTATAATCCCAGCACTTTGGGAGGCTGAGGTGGGTGGATCATCTGAGGTGGGGAGTTGGTGACCAGCCTGACCAACATGGAGAAACCCCGTCTCTACTAAAAATACAGAATTAGCTAGGTATGGTTGCACAGGCCTGTAATCCCAGCTACTCAGGAGGCTGAGGCAGGAGAATCACTTGAACCCAGGAGGCAGAGGTTGTGGTGAGCTGAGATCAGGCTATTGCACTCCAGCCTGGGCAACAAGAGCAAAACTCCATCTTAAAAAATAAAAATGGAAAATAAAAAATAAACTTTAAACTATGTAACTAAAAACTCATTTTACTTCTGAGAAGACCATGGTTTGCTTCAGTAGTTGCACATAGCTTGAAGAACTGATTCAGAATCTAACAGATGCGAACAGTCTAATGTAGGGAAATTGCTGAAAGCACAATTAAATTGCCAGAGTATACCACAAGCAACAATTTCCTTAATTTTTGTCAAACACACAATTTGAAATGATTATGTGCTTACAAAAACAGAGAAAAGCAAAATGTTTTACAATCTGTAGTTTTATATTAATAAATATGTCTCAAGATTAAAAGTTTAATATTATAAATACTATTATAACCTAGTATTTAAAATTAGGTAACCCACATTATCCTAATTAATACAAATCAGACACCTAATCCATTTTCTGCTAGTGTTCACATGTCAAGTAAGTACATATATTAATGTGCTAAAAACAGTTCAGATTTTTGCCTCTAATGGGCTTCCTTTCTTAGTAATATTCCAAGAGTGATTAGCAAGAACCAGCACAAGCTGAGCCGTCAAGATTGAAGTCCTGATCTACAATAGGAAGGGTTTTTTTGGCTGGGTGCGGTGGCTCATGCCTGTAATCCCAACACTTTGGCAGGCAGATCATGAGGTCAGGAGTTCAAGACCAGCCTGGCCACCATGGTGAAACTTTGTCTCTACTAAAAATACAAAAATTGGCTGTTTCAAAAAAAAAAGAGAGTATTTTTTTATAGTAACATTTTCATACTGATTACAAGAAAGAACTGTTAGAGGAAACGATAAGTATAGAGTTAAATTTGAAGATTGAAAATAATAGCTCTTCAAAATATTTTGAAGAGAGCAAATGAGCCAGTTTTGATTACCTTATTAGAGCTTCATTGTTCATAGTGGTCATATTCCTGAAAACACTATTTTTCTTCAAATATAGTAACTAGAATTGTGAAGTCTGCAGATTTGTGAGTTAGGAACCTCTCACCAGGATTTAATTGAGATTTTAAAAAAATTCTTTAAGCATAAAATATTAAATTGGCATCAGCCTTTTTACTTTACTCCCAAATTACAAATTGATGAAATTACAAATTAAATCCTTTTAACATAACATTAAATATTTAATTGCATAAATTATTAATCTTTTGTGCTATTATTCAGCTCCATGTTTGAGGAATGCTAATAATTTCTGACTGGAGAAATGAGGCTTAAAGGTAGTCATGCAAAGATTCTCACACCCCTGAGACTTGAGGGAACTCAGCTGTCTGGGTTTCCAGACTTCTTTGATAAGATACTGGGAAGGCTGCCTCTTATCCCTAGGGGAATAGAAGGGATGCCACTAAGCAGTGATGACAATGATGATAGCAACTAACATTTACTGAGCATTTATTATGTGTCAGGCACTATGCTATGAAATGTACTTATCTATAAGTGCAGATTGAAAGCATTGATTAATTATAGATAACTTCAATCTGTATAACTTGAAATATGCTTGTTGGGGCATCAGCCTTCAGAGTTAATAGAAGATGACTCTTGAATTTTTGAGGTTGACTGACTGTAAGATGATAGTTATAGTGACTTAAAAGGTGATAATGAAGTTTACAAAAAGAAAGATGAGCTCTGTCTTGATAACAGCAGTGGCAGAAAGAAAATCTGTATAAATATGTAATTAGGTAAATGTTGAAAGGTCAAACGTCATTGGCAAATCTGGAGAGTATTCTTATAAAAATTCTAAGGAATGAATGAAATCTCCCAGGGCAGAGTTTCTTAACCTGGTATTAAACCTAAGATTTTATAGACCTCCTTGAAATTATATACTAAATTGTATGTGTGAATATGTATGTATGATATCATTTTCATTCGACTTTCAGTAGGGTCAT
>PVKP010034576.1:0-24092 GCA_004027715.1 Plecturocebus donacophilus
GTAAATTGGATTCATTTAACCTGTATAGAAAGGCTCATCTTTACAATAAAATCATTAGGCCATAATGACAGATGAAATGGAAAAGTGGCAGGAAGAAACAGGTGTTTGATAAATATTTATGTAGCTCTGCAGAATGGCTGGTGTCAGTTGCTGTGTTACTATTAGCTAGGTCTTACTGTGCATCCAATTTAATACCTGGTAATATGTTTGTCTCAGTCATCCACAGGTAAAAAGTAGGGCAATGGAACCTGGGAAGATTTGAAAGTGGGTCCATCTGAAAGGCAATGGGTACATATTTGACTGGTTTTATGTGCACATGTGTCTGCTTGTAAAGGAGTGCTTCTAGTTTGGAAAAATCTGACTCTGAGGCCTGATACCTAAATATATATTAGGGTGCACTTTTTCTTAGCTCCAGCATTAGGGAATAGAAGGCATGTCTTTTAGCTCCTGCCCAGTGACATCCTTTAGCCTTTAAATCATTTCCTTTACATTTTTATTTGAAGGAAGAAGAGCCTAAGAATAATAATGCATCAATGACTTCACCGTTAGACTTTAGGGATTTGACTGCTATAATGCCATAGGCCCTTTTTAAGTAACAGATTTTTTTTTCTTTTCTTTCCACTTTAGTAGTTCCATCAAACTGAGGCCGCATTATTGAAAGGTATTCATCTCTCTTTTTTTTTTAAAAGAAACGTTACTTAAGAATATAAGAATAACACAATGTGAGGCTGATTTCCCCTAAAGATAGAATGGCAATGAAATGAAAAAGAAACAGTGGATATGTAGAGTCTAATCCTTCCGCAGAATAAAAAGCTCAGGTTAAAATGGAAAAACTAGTCCGTGCTTCTTAAGATGAAAGTGATGGTAGGGGGATTGCTATTTTGACCAAATGGCAACTGCAAAGGGAATAATGAGGTTACCTGACCTCACGCCAGTTTGTAAATGACTACTTTCTTACAGAAAATTCTATTTTTAGCAGCTGTCTACCAATTACATTATTGACTAATACACACACACACACACACACACACACAAATGGTGGGTATACCCTCCTTTCTTTCTAAATCCAAAAATTCTGAATTTCTACCTGAAGTGTTGTTTCAGTGGTTTTAGAGGAAGTTAATTCAAAATAATCCTACATTATTCAACCAGAATTTTTGCCTTTCTCTTTAACTATCCTTGCTCAAGCTCCTTTTTGGACATGTTTAATATAGGCATTTGTCTTATCTTTGCTGCTTTAAGCAGATTTTTGAAAGACATTTGGGTACAGACACTTGAGCCACTATTGCGTCTCTTTAGGGACTCACTCAGGGAGTGATAAAAATTGTTCAAGTGTCACAAATGCCAGCCAAGGCAGATTTTAACCATGCAGCCCTGTCATTGATCCCTCCTACTTTTGCAAAGTAAATAGCATTCTGTCTTGCCTGTCACTATTTGATCAATGTCTTTATGATAACACAATAGCGTTATGAAAACAGCACAAGGAAATATGAAAATGATTAACGCAAATGAGAACTTTGCAACCTGAAATGGGACTGAAAAGCACAGGGTGGGGTGGAGGATGTAAGATGATGAGGAGAGGGAGTAAGAAAGGAAACCAAATGGTTGCACTCCCTGCATACTTCGATTGGCTTTATTGATTCCTCACCCTCCAGTCGCTTCTACTTCCAAAACAGTCAGCCCACTCAAGACTTAATTATTTTCTTTCTAAGACAGAGAGGGAGAGAGACCAAGGGAATGAGAGCAAGAGCAAGGTGGGGGTGGGGGTGAGGAAGACAGGGAGAGACAGAGAGAGAGAGAGAATCTGTTCATAAGGGAAACAGACATTGCTGCTCATTTTTTAAAAGCACTTAAGGGTCATTAGTCTAACACTGCAGCAAATGTATTATTCATTTTGCCTTAGCCCAATTTCTCAGCTAAGAATTTTGCAAGAAAACGATACACAGTTCAGTAGAGAGGTGATTGATCAAGCCAGAAGGAACAGAATTTGGGCATCCCGATTAAAATTTTTCTCAGTTTTCTCAGTTAGCATAAATCAATTTTATTTATGTAGTAACACCTGAATACTAACTACCCAATGCCATCCGTGAGGACAAAATTGATGACTATACCTTTAGGTTAATATTACTTGAACATTTCATTCTGAATAATTTATACACATTTCTGTCTGAGTGTCAATTCACGATTGTTTATTTTAATCCTTCGGCAAGTATAGCTGAACCACAGCTTTTATTAAGAAAAGATTTTTGCCTCTGTTTACTTTGTGCATTAAAGGGGCCTGTCCTATTTTGGGTCCTTGATATTATTCCACAGTGATGAAAACATGGAACAATTTTGTGCCTAATCTAGGGTTGCTTACATCTTTTTTCTTTTCAGAGCCTTTTGCTAAATGATTTGTACCTTTCAGTAGAGAAAACCACTAGGATTACATATAACCAGGTAAAAAGCTGGCAAAGAGAGGTGAGCATATATTTAATAATAACACTTACATGTTGTTTGTGAAGAGGATGTGAGTACATTGCATTAACAGCCTCAAATGCTGTTTTCACTCTTTGCCAAATAATCTAATCTGTCCACCAAGACTAGTACTAACACCACCCTCTCCTCTTAGGTGACTTTAGATGTGTGTATTATTATTCATCTAATGAAGAACGTGATACATTTTATAATCACTCCATTTGCTGCTGCTGCTTCAGTTTTATGGTAATCACCTTCCTACTGGGAAGATAACATGAAAGTATGTGCATGTTCAGATTCCATGACTGAAATGAATGGTTGATTATGAAATGCTAGTACATTTTACACAATAAGAAAACAGAAAGCCTTCTTCAACTCAACTGAAAATCTTCACCTAAATCAACTTGATTGTGTATTTTCACACAAAAGAAGGAAAGTTGTTCATTTAATCTGAAAGATTCTGCCTATTACATCTATAAATTCTCTTTCCCTCTTTTCCTCTCCATCCCCTGCCCCCCTACCTTACACATACATTCCTTTACTTTTGAGAAACTTTCCCTCAAGCAGTTATCACAGAGTTCAGTCTCAAGAGAACGTGTGACAACCAATGGGAGGAAGCATCACTTTATACAAGGTGATGCCTTAGACATTAGAGGAAAAGTATGGAAATGAAGCATGAATTCCAAATAAATCACCCTGCAGTTGGATTTATAAAATAACATTTCTTCTGTGTTCAGAGTCCTCATTATCATAAACCAGCAGAGCTGCAGGATTTTACAGTGTGCACAGACACTGTACATACACACACCAAACGTACTGTTGGAAATGATTCGTGGCTGCCACTGGAAAGTGTACCTTCAGATTTGCCTTAGATATAATTAATGTTAAAGGAATAAAAATAAAATCTACCTGTAAAAGATACGTGTATGTAGGCACTGATCAAAAAGTAGCCCATGCTTTGCTCTGCTTTGACAACCACATGTGAAGCTTCATCTCCTAAATACTTTGAACCATTCATTCAGTTTAACAGATAAATATTGAATTCCAACTATTTGGAAGACATTGTTTTAGAAACCGCAGAGTTGTAGAGATGAGTAAGTCTGAATCTCCAAATAACTTTATAAGCAGTTTAAAAGATGTTGAGAATACAAGTATTATGATAAATATCATGTTATGTTTGTGGATATAATATATATAAATAACAGAACAAAGACAGATTTTATAAAAGCAGCATAATAATAATTCTGAATTACTAGGCCGTGGTACATTTTATTGAGGGCATTTATTTTGGCTGTGGTACATCTATGATTAAGAATGCTATGTGTTCAATAACGTTTATATGACAAGATTTTAATTAAGAATTTTTAAGTATTTTGTACATGCTCTATTGTTAGGACTGGATTAGAAGTTTTAGAGTTACATGTGCTTTTTGATTGAGGTAAAAAAGGTATTGTGCATTTTTACAGTCTCAATCGGGAGAACAGGCTCCTAAAATACTGTGCTAAAACTAGACCAACTATAGAGAACATCCAACAGCTTTAAGAACTCTGGTGTTACATATTGTCAAAAAGGTGAGTTTCATTACTTGGTAACAAATCCCAGATTATGTAATCATTATGTATGTAATCCAAATCTTATTAATATTAAAATAACATCTCAGTAAATATCTGTTTATTGTCAATATTAGGACTATAACTCCATGACATTAATTTGCCTTCATCTATCTTGTTAAATGAAACATGCCTTTAACAAATTATATAATTTCTATAAATTAATAGAGATATGATTATACATTTATTGCTTAAATATTTTTAATTAAGGGATAGCCCCATAGGTAATTCTTATTAAAGTTCAAAATTCTTAACAATCAGTGCTACTGAAGTAACAATTAGAACCAATGATCATTTCTAATACTATTGTCTCGATTCAATGTTGACTTTAAATATTCAATTTTCTGTGCAGTTGAGCTACATAACTTCTGAAATAACTTTAATTTAAAATGATTTCTTTCTTAAACTTTAGCTTGGCACATTTTCTTTGTGTGATTTTTTTCCACATTGTTAGGAATTCGTTTTTCCTTGCATGCTTTTTAAGAATTATTTATTTATTTATTATACTTTAAGTTCTGGAGTACATGTGCAGATCATGCAGTTTTTTTACATAGATATACATGTGCCGTGGTGGTGGTTTGCGACATCCATTGCCCCGTCATCTGCATTAGGTATTCTCCTAATGCTATCCCTTCCCAATCCCCCCACACCTGGCTATTCCTCCCCTAGACCCCCACCCCCCAGGCCCCGGTGTGTGATACTCCCCTCCCTGTGTCCGTGTGTTCTCACTGTTCAGCACCCACTTATGAGTGAGAACATGTGGTGTTTAGTTTTCCGTTCTTGTGTCAGTTTGCTGTGGCTTGGGACATATTTTAAGACCTACCCAAATGGAACAAAACAACTTGATGAATCTTTCTTAGGGATGATTTAAACCCACAAAAGGCAGGAAAATGCTAGAACTGGTACAAAAAGTAAATGACTGGATTCTGGTTCTTTGATAAAACTCTTCTAAGCCTCCTAGTCTTTTTTATTAAGCAACAGTAATTTATTAAGTTTCTCATAACTGAAATCTGTCACTGATCTGTCACTAGCGTTTTCAGGTAAATTTCAATATTGCATGGACAAATGGGATTGTTTATGGGTCGATGGGTGTCATGATAAACTAATGACACAAACCGTTCCTGCTGATCCTTTCAATGATTCCATTGGTGGGGTGGGTTTGGAGTGGGTCTGTTGTAGGGCTGTTTAGCCATTGTGCATTTTTGCAAACCACACAGTGCTGAGAACAAGAGCACTAATCTTAAAATTTACGTTCAAGTCCAAAGATCCATGCTTCTTGTAGTTATAATACACTGTAAATGCTCACAATATGCCTATAAGACATGTATCATCATATCGATTTCATAGGGCAAAAAATCAAGGCTCAGTAGCCATGTACCAAACTAGCAAAGAACCATAAGTTAGAATGCAGATTCTTCTAAATGACAGAAATTTAGTGTATCTCCTAAAGAGAGCTGTATTCTCAATGAGAAATTAATCCAGGGTTTTCAAGTTGAGGCTCAAGTAGAGAACTGATACAATATTGGTCCACTGTTAGACTAAATACTGAGAATGGTCCCTTGGGGACGAGGTTTAACAATTAAATGTAAACTTTATATGTAGATTTTAATCTAATAATTACTAATTTATCTGAGTAATTGAGGTAGTCACCTGGTCTTGGAATGTTCAAACCGTAAAGGAATTGAGATGTAGTCAAATCCACCTTTTTCTCTGAGTGGTTTTCATAGTTACCTTAAAATAAAACTGTGAGAACTCATGTTGTTTGCTTTTCACATATTTCCTTCTGTCAGCGCTGCTTTATGAAAGGAAAATATTGCTTCATTAAGACATTTCAAATAAGTAAGACAGAAGAGAAAAATATCTGTTGTATTTTATCAATATGAGACATATTCATATTGGTAATTTGTGAAATCTATTAAGTGTAAAGTAATCATAGATGTTTTGCTATTGCCTTAGTCCATTCTGGCTGCTACAACAAAGTACCATAGACTGAGTGATTGATAAACAACAAAAGTTTATTTCTCACTGTTCTGGGGACTGGAAAGTCCAAGATCAGGTGCTGGCGGGTTGGGTGTCTGACAGGAGCTCACTTCCTCATGGACATTTGTCTTCTCATTCTAACCTCATGTGACAGAAATGGCAAGAGGTCTTTCTTGGGCATCTTTTTAAGGGAATTAATGTCATAATACTGATTTTCTGGAAGTTAATACTAATACACTTCAAAAGATTCCACCTCCTAATACCATCAACTTGGGAGTAAGGATTTCAATATATGAATTCAGGGAGACAAAAAACAGTTAGACCATAGAAATAAAGTATAATGCTTCCTGACACTGTGAATACTGCTCAACTAATCTGCCCACTCTGGGTATGAGAATTTTTACCTTACAGTTTTCCTTTTGATGCGCCTGAGAGAGAGCTATCTTTAACGATGCTTAAAGGAGTTCTTTAACATGCATTTTTTAAAAAGGATAAATAAGGAATAAACTATATACAGTTCACCTCTCATAGTAAACTAATATTTTAAGATATATGTGAATGAATATGTATATGCTTATATACTTATAGTCAATAAATAAAATTGTTGAACATTCTATTTCTCCTTTCCTCATTCATTCAGTTTTTCATCAATTTAACATGTATTCAATAAATATTTGTTAATCATGTCTATCAAGCACTGGAGATATGAAAGTCAATAAAACATTTGATATGCATTTATTAAAATAAATCATTAGAAAAAATTCTTGGAACAATCAGCAGCACTGTGTAAAAATGAGACATTTGGAAACAGACCACACAGTACAATGTAATTTTTAAGTAAAATATGCCTAAATAACTATTTTTACATAAAATATGCCTAAGTAACTTGTCCTTGCTAAGAGATAACTTCTATCTTTGCACTGAGGAAAACCTTGAGAAACCCCCCAAAATCTCTGCTCAAAGCCCTTTTGTTTAGAAATTCTTGATTAACCTTTAGATACACAGATCATTATATGAAAGTGGTAAAAAAATTATTACTTCATATTTTTAAAATTATTATTATTTTTTTTAAATTCCAGGGTACATGTGCAGGATGTGTATGTTTGTTACATAGGTAAACATGTGTAATGGTGGTTTTCTGTATCTAACAATGCATCACCTAAGTATTTTTTTTTTGTTTCCATAGGTTATTTGGGAACAGGTGGTGTTTGGCTACATGAGTAAGTGCTTTAGTGGTGATTTGTGAGGTTTTGGTGCACCCATCACCCAAGCAGCATACACTGCACCCGAGTTGTAGTCTTTTATCCCTTACTCCCTTCCCACCCTTTCTCCTTGAATCCCCAAAGTCCATTGTGTCCTTCTTACACCTCTGCCTCATCATAGCTTAGCTCCCACTTATGCATGAGAACATACAATGTCCGGTTTTCCATTCCTGAGTTACTTCACTTGGAATAATAGTCTCTGATCTCATCTAGGTTGCCGTGAATGCCATAAATTCATTGCTTTTTATGGTTTAGTAGTATTCCATTGCATGTGTATATATATATATATATATATATATATGATCTATATATCAGAGTTTCTTTATCCACTCGTCAATCGGTGGGCATTTGGGTTTGTTCCACATTTTTGCAATTGTGAATTGTGCTACCGTAAACGTGTGTGCAAGTATCCTTTTCGTATAATGACTTCTTTTCCACGTGTAGATACGCAATAATAGATTCCAGGATCAAATGGTAGTTCCACTTTTAGTTCTTTAAGGAATCTCCACACTGTTTTCCAGAGTGGTTTTACTAGTTTAAATTCCCACTAACAGTGTAGAAGTGTTCCCTCCACCGCATTCATGCCAATATCCATTATTTTTTGATTTTTTGATCATGGCCATTCTTGTGGGAGCAAGGAGGTATTGCATTGTGGTTTTGATTTGCATTTCCCTGATCATTAGTGATGTTGGGCATTTTTTCGTATGTTTGTTGGCCATTTGTATACTTCTTTTGATAATTGTCTATTTATGTCTTTAGCACATTTTTGATGGGATTGTTTGTTCTTTTCTTGCTAATTTGTTTGAGTTTGTTGTAGATGGTGGATATTAGTCCTTTGTCAGATGTATAGATTGTGAAGATTTTCTTCCACTCCATGGGTTTTCTGTTTATTTTATTCTGCTGACTATTCCTTTTGCCATGTAAAAGCTCTTTAGTTTAATTAAGTGCCAGCTATTTATCTTTGTTTTTATTGCATTTGTTTTTGGGTTCTTGGTCATGAAATCCTTGCCTAAGCCAATGTCTAGAAGGGTTTTTCCAGTGTTATGTTCTAGAATTTTTATGGTTTGGGGTCTTAGATTTAAGTCTTTGATCTATCTTGAGTTTATTTTTTTGTAAGGTAAGAGAAAATAATCCAGTTTCGTTGTTTTCCATGTGGTTTGTCAATTATCTCAGCACCATTTGTCAAATAGAGTTTCCTTTCCCCACTTTATGTTTTTGTTTCCTTTGTTGAAGATCAGTTGGCTGTAAGTATTTGGGTTTATTTCTGAGTTCTAATATATTCTATTCCATTTGTCTATGTGCCTATTTTTATAGCAGTACCATGCTCTTTTGATGACTGTGGGCTTATAATATAGTTTGAAATCGGATAATGTGATGCCTCCAGATTTGTTCTTTTTGCTTAGCTGTGCTTTGGCTGTATATATATATATATATATATATATATATATATATATATAATTTTTATTTATTTATTTATTTATGCAGCTACTCTAAAAGGGGTTGAGTTCTTGATCTGATTCTCAGCTTGGCCACTGTTGGTGTGTAGAAGAGCTACTGGTTTGTGCATCTTAAAGTTGAAAGCATTCCCTCTGAGAACTGGAACAAGACAAGGATGCCCACTCTCACCAGTTTTCTTCAACACAATACTTGAAGTCCTAGCCAGAGCAATCATACAAAAGAAAGAAAGGATATCCAAATTGATTTTTTAAAAATTTCTTTGTAGCTAATAAAGCAAAATAAAATTATCAATGGATGTCAACGTGAATCTATAATTACAGCACCCAAGGTGTAGTCAGAGAAACACACAACATTCTCACTCCCTTCTTCCAACATCTTATGGAAATAATCTTAGCTTGAATAGAAGTTATGAGATCAAATTTCCTTTTGGCTAGTTTTGGAGTAAAAGGCTTTTCAGAAAATACCTGAAAAGTCATATAAGGGATAAATTACAAAAGTATCCTCTCACCATGAGAGCGTCTGAGTAACAATCTCTGTAGGTAGAGCTGCTGCTCATTGTATCAATGATGTCGTGGAGCTGTTTGTTATTTCAATTATCATCACCCAGGGTACTGTGAATCAATACAATGGGGGTCATTAGCTAATTATTATTTTAATTTTCACTTTAGTGATTACTAGCATAGTTAGGAATTGTTTATAAGTTTGCCAGTTCCTTTGTATTTATTCTTCAAAGAACACTTTGAATTCTTTTGACCATTTTTTTCTATTGTTTATCCTTATCTAAATGATATATTTGGAACTCTGTATATATTCTATAAATTAATCCATTATCTGTTAAATATGTTGAAATTATTCCTTTCAATATCTCTTTTCCTTTTTAAGTTTATGAATTTTTGTTGTAAAGAAGTTTAAAATTTTTATCCAGTCAAATCTATCATATTTTCTGATTTTGTCTTACTTAGGAAGTTTATCATCTCTTGCTTTAAAATAATTATTATTCTAAATATTCTTATATTTTTATCTTTTCTCATGCTGTGTTGTTCTATTCATCAGATATTTGTATATTAACTAAATGTCTAACTTTATTATCTATTTGTCACAAATCACTTATTGAATACTTTATCATGTCCCCATTGGTTTCAAATGCCACATTTATCATAAAATTATTCTCACTTACACAGTCTGCTTTCAGGCTGTTTATTCTGTTTATGACATATATATTTATTCATGACCATGATCACACTGTTTTAATTACTCTTATTTTCAAGTATATTTTGATAGTTGGAAGGACCATTCCTTCTCTTTTATTTCAAAACATCACCAACTAGTTGTGTACATTTCTCTAACATATAAACTTAAAAATTTATCAAAATCCATTACAAAAATGGTAAGAACATGGATTCGAATTATATTAAATCTTTGAATTTTATAGGAATGAATAATTAAAAGAATAAGCATTTGAATTTGAGTAATTTTCTTTTAGGTGATTTAGTAAAGTATTGTAATATTCCTTACACATATTACACATTTTTTATTAAGTTTATTTCTACATATTTTGTGGGTTTTTTTGTGCTATGAATAGGCTATTTTTTCATTATAATTTTAACTGATTGCTTTTGATATGTAAAAAAAATTACTGTTTTCATATATGCAACTTATGTCCAGCAACTTACTGGCCTCTTCTCCTATTTCTAATATACTTTAAAAAAATGTTTTTAGTTTTCTAGCTCCAAAATTAACACCTGCAAATACTGAAAGTTTATTATCTTCCTTTCCAAAGAAGTTGATATCTCTATTTTTTTCTTTTAAATTCGCTAGGATCTTGAGTAAAATGGCGAAAACTGATGGTAATATTAGGTACTTTTATGCTCATCTTGACTTTAGTAGGAAAGCTTTTAATGACTTATCATCAAATATTTTATTATAGGTTTCTGGCAGCTAGTTGTTAGTTTCAGAAAATATGTTCATTTGCCCCCTTAGTAGATCTTTTTAAATTAAAAAAATGAGAACCAAATTTTGTCAAATGGATTTTTAAGGCAGGTATTCAAGTGATAATATGGCTTTCCCAAGTTAATCTAGTTAATCGCAGAATTACATCAAGAGATCTACTGATGTTAACCCATCCTTACATTCCATCAACATACTTTTCTGCTCATAATGTGATTTTAAAATACTCTGCTGGATTCAATTTGCTAATAATTTATTTAGATATTGCATTTTAGTTCATAAGAGATGAGATTGGACTGGTGTGAGACGAGATTGGCCTGTGTGTATCCCTGTGAAACTAGCTGCATAGAAAGGGTTAACATGTTTTTCTTCAGTTTCCACATCATGAAACAGTTTATATCACAGAGAAACATCTGGTGTGTTGACTATTCAGTGTCTAGAAACAGACTTTGTCTACATAACCATTTGACTTTCACGCTTGTCCTTGTTATTAAACCTTTTTGTGTGTTTTAGCTTTTACCAAGGTTATGTTTCTATATAGTTTAAGTAGTGACCAAATTTTATAAGATTTGTTAGGGGAATTGCAGTTCCTGCTGCTTTACTTCACCACTATCCCCACTGACATATTTCTCATTCTTTAGAAACAACCACTTTCAAGTCATATTTACATGATTTGCTGATATATTTAGGTTACTTTCACCATAGTATTTTATGTGTTCTATTTACTGTGCTTTGATTCTTTCCATTTACTGTTTTTTTTGTGCATCATATTGTTTCTTATAGCTTTGATCCCCAACTTTCCCCTTCCTCTTGTTTTTGTCCTTTTGTCATTGGAAAGATATGGATTTTACCTCGTTTTTAATAGTGGTTACCCCTAAATTTTAACATAAACATTTAAATAAACTTTATAAATTATACCTAGCATTACTCAGTAAATCATCTCCCTCTCACTTCTCATATTTCAACAGTATTTATTTTGCTCAAACTAGATTTCTAGTAGACTATCATAAAATTTTGTAGTAAAGTTGTAATATAGAGGTACTTCACAAAACTTGTTCTTGCTATCTGTTTCATTGGAAGGACCTTTTCAACCTGAATGTATTGGTCTCTCTGCATTGGGTGTTTTGTGTTCTGAAAAGTCAAGAGGTGAGCTGAAGGAAGAAGGGGAAAACAGGACAAAAGTGTTGATTCAAAATCAGCCATACTAAAGATAATGCAGTGTCCTGGATTGGATCCAGAAACAGAAAAAAAAGACATTAATAGAAAAACTGGTGAATTCCAAATGAAGTTTGTGGTTTAGTTAGCAGTATTTTACCAATGTTAATTTCTTAGTTTTGACAAATATACCACGAATACAGAGATGTTAACATCAGAGCAGCATGGAAGAAGGGCATACTGAACTCTTTGTATTATCTTTGCTACATTTCCCTTATAAATGAGGTACTATTAGTAGCCCTGTTAGTTTCTTTCCCCTACCTCTATGTTATCACTGCATTATTGGTATGTATTGAAACAATGGCATTTTCCCATGTTTATATTTCTGTTTATAGTTATACCCCAGAAGCTAACAGAAACCATATACTTAATAGTAATCACTTATTATATTTACAGAGCACTAGACACTATTCTAAGACAGATATATGTACAGGAATATATAGATAAAGATATATGAATACAGACATATGTACCTACGTATAGACATGCATATGTTCATTAATCCTCACAACCATTTGATTAAGTAGGTATCCTGATTATTATCCAATTTTACAGATGAGGAAGCTAGGTGAAGAGAGTTAAATTACAGGCCTCAAGTCAAAAGCTGGTAGGCAGTGTGTCCAGGATTTGAATTCAGTCAGGAGAGCTGTGGAGTCCATTTTCATAGCCACTGTTCACTATTTGGTTTTTAGACCTGCTGCCTTAATGATTTCATTTGCTATTTATTTTAAAAGACAATAACATTTTTACAAGTGAAATACTATAGTGTTGTATGATATAAAGGAAACAAAAAAGTGCTGCCAGAAACTTAAAAATTTCCAATCAAGCACGTACAGCTAAATTTCTGTTTAACTCAAGTTGAAGACATTTGGAGCATTTTATTACTTTTAAAAGTTGCACTGACAAGGGGCAGTGGCTCACATCAGTAATCCCAGCACTCTGGGAGACTGAGGCAAGAGGATTGCTTGAAGCCAGGAGTTCAAGACCAGCACGGGCAACATACCAGGACCCTGTCTCTACAGAAAAAATAAAAATAAAAATTAGCTTGGTATGGTGGTATGTAGCTATAGTCCTAGCTACTTGGGAAGCTGAGTCAGGAGGGTGGCTTGAGCCCAGGAGGTTGAGGCTGAGTGAGCCATGATCACACCACCGCACCCCAGCCTGGGTGACAGAGGGAGATACCAATTCAAGAAAAAAAAAAGGAAAAGTTGAATCACATTCTTTAATTAAGGTAATTAGTATGAGAAGCATTTGTTGATATTCCTTATACCTAAATTGTCTGTTTTTTTTAATTGATAGAATGCCACTGTAAGTCATTATTGGCTGAAGGAGTGACATTGCTTAGCAATGTTTACCAAACCACTGATGTATCCTAGCTTTGTACTTGATTGGAATGGCAGACATTAAAATGACATTATTCTGATTGCTTCCTCTGGAATATGCATATGAAAGAAGTCAGGAATACAGGCAATTTTACCTTAGGTCATCATTAACTTAGGTTCATAAAGATGCTTTCAAACATAGTCATCAGAATTAACATGGTTTTGCATGAATTCCCTTAACTTTAGTTCATCTCACTTGTTTTTAGTTTGTTTGTTTTTTTTTTGTCATGAGGTGGGAAAAGACTTTGGGGGGTATGGGGAAGGCAATTACAGACACAAATGTAAATATTTTATGTTTTGAATAAGTCTTTAGCTGGGAAAGTGGAGCTGCTATTTGTGGAGTTCAAAGTCAGTTCTGTAACCATGTGATACTCTAGCAATTTTTGATTTTTAGGGTTTATTTTTATTTAAGTGCATGAAATAGATATTCATAATTTTTGATTTATAACATACTCTTGTTGTCCAATGTGGCTATGGCTGGCTTTTACTAATTTAATTGGTTGTTTGTTACTTTTAATAATAAACACCTATAACTCCACTATCCAAAACAAAGCTTAGGTCTTGAGAATAACAACAACATAACCATGTGATTTCCTGTCCTCTCCCCTTGACTCCCTGAGACTAAAGTTAAGCATCACCTTGAATCTCTTGATCATCAGCACCCCCCTTTCCCTTTAAATGATTTATTCCACTCTTATTCCTAAAACAATAAGCATACTTGTATCATTATTTTTACTTACTATAATATTGCTAAGATAGGTTATCTTTTGCATGTCACTGCATTGCATTTGAGTACTATATAATTCTGTATAAAAAGTTTGTTCATCTACTCTTCCCCTGTTAGATTGTAGTTTGTTTCCAGGAATTTTTCCCCTATTGTGAACATCTATGTCACAATCTTATCCTGTTCTACATATGCAAGTGTTTCTCTGAAATATATGTATCGGTGTGGAATTGCCAGGTGGTAAGCAATGAGTGTTCAACTTTAGGAGAAATATATTTTCCAAAGTGCTTTTACCATTTGTATATCCACCCATTATGCATAAAAGATCTACTTGTTCTAAACCCTCCCAATATTTGATATTGTCAGATATTTTAATTTTGCAGATTGAATGGATAAACATTGTCTCTTACTTTAAGCTTAATTTTTTTCCCTGATTATTTGTGATGAGGAACATGTGTTCATGAAAGGAAATGATAAAACTCACCATTTTAGGAATTTTAATCTTAACCAGTTTGTAGCCCACGATTTCTCTGTCCTATGGAAATATTTCTATGTGCTTTATTAATTTAGATCAAAGGCCAGCAAACTTTTCTGGAAAACAATAAATGTTTTTGAATTTGCACAGCAGATGGTCTCTGTCATGACTACTTAGCTCTTCCTTTTAGCAAGGAAGTACCCATGGGTAATATATAAACAAATGGAGTGGAGGTGTGTTCCAATAAAACTTAATTTTCAAAAACAAACAGTGGACCAGATTTGGCCTATGGGCTGTAGTTTGCTGACTCGTGATTCAGATTGCCGGAGATCTTCATTGGACTGAAGATCATGGCTACGTTGCTAGTCTGTCTACTAGCAGAGTAGCCAGTCCTAATTTAAAATCATCACAATGTATTGAACATATACTTTCTGTATAGTGTATTATAGTATACTATATCATTGTATTGTAAAATGCATTTATTTTTCAGGCTGTTTCTTGTAAGTAGCAAGAAAGCTTCTTTCTCAGAGATTATCACTGTGGCATGATTGTCAAAATATTGCTGAAAAGGGCTCTGCAAAAATTTGTCTTTTGAGCAGGTATAGTTGCTTGTCTGAATTGAGAGACGTTCTTAACAATGGCTTGCCTTTCTCTGTTTCTACCTTCTTGCCTTTTCGTCTTCCTTCCTTCTTTTTTTCTTACCTTCTTTTCCTCCATTCAAAGCTTACTTAATCATTCATCATGTATTTTTTTTTATTCAGGCAGTAATTACTTAGTGGGTGACTACTATCTGTCAATCATTGAACTCATATGAAAAGATGACTACAATGTGGTCATTGCTCTAAGGAAATATACAGCAAAGGAAAGAGAGGTAGGTATAAAAACAAGTAAGTCCTCTAAAGCCTTGCTACTCAATGTTGATTCACCTGGGAGCTTGTTAAAAATTACAGAACGGCAGGCCCACCTCTGACCAACTGAATCACAATCTGCATTTAACAAAGGTGCACTTGTGTGCAGAGTAAAGTCTGAGAAGCCCTACAATGTAGTAGAGTCACAGCAGTATAGTCAGTACCATCGTGAAAGAAAGGAAGCAGAGGTTGCTTCTCCAGAATGGGAATAGATATTTTAGTAAATGCTTCATAGGTAGTAATGCTTGAGCTAGGTCTTACGAATTTATGGATATTTGCCAGGGAGACCAAAAATAAAGGTAGCTTAGGGAAAGGAAGAAGAAAGCATAGACCATGACCTCAAGAGAAGCCTGAAACAACTCAGTGGTTTTAGAGAAGTATAGGGATATCAATGGATAAGCAGATGTCCCATGACAATACTGGAACACATGTGTAGACAAGAGTCTGGCCAACCACTAGATCAGTTAGAGACTTTGGATTTATTCTGTGAACCAGTGGTTTGGTCTGGGCTGCAAATTAGAATTACTCTGGAAAACTGGAAAATACAGATACTTGAGCCCTACTCTCAGAAATTCTGACTTAATTGGTCTGGGTTGAGATTTTTTTTTTAAGTTCCCCAGGTGATGCAGGTATGTGCAGAATGGATTGAGTCCACTGTGTTGGTGTCCAGAGACTGCTCAGAGCAGAGATAATGTGAGCAGAGATAATGTGGATGTGAGCCAGGGGAGAAACCTGAAGGGAACAGGTAGGTGACCTAACTGTGGGGACTGATCTGGGATTACTCAATAAGGGAGAGACTGGGCCACTGGCAAGCTGGGGAGTGAGTGCCCACCTGAATGTATTTACACCCAAATTTTAAACTAAACATGTCTGAGTTGAATTACCAGTTCACAGCCCCTGGCATAATAAGGCTGTAAGGAAATTAAAGTATTAAGGAGATAGAATCACCAGGCTTTGAAATGAGTTTGGCATAGGATATGAGAGAAAGGAAATAAGTGATGACTGCCTGTGGTGACTAATTGAATGCTGCTCCCATTCACAAAAACAGGGACCAAAATGAGGAGGGAAGGGTTTGAGGGAGAGACGAAAAGTTCATTTTAGGATATGTTGAGTCTGTGGTGTTTGTAGGACATGCAAGACTTTAAACAGTTAAGTGCCCATCTTATGCTTTGTTAGATATTTAGGGTTAGCGTATATAGATTAAGGACTTGCTGATGTGTAGGTGTTGGTTGAAGCCAGAAGGATGACTCGGAATCTCTTGAAAGAATTGGTAAATTGAGAAGAGGGGAATGTCAGCATTTCTGGGGCTAGGAGAAGCTCATCAAAGGCTGAAATAGAAATGTCAGTGGATCAAAAAGCAGCAGAGGCTTGCAATGAAAATATAGTCCAAGGAGAAGAGACATGGTCCACTTTTGCAGGTGTGTTCTTTTCTATATTCTTTTTTAATATAAAAGATAGTTGATTATAATATCCTTCAATTTGGAATATTACAAGACCCATACTATCTTAAGAGTAGGGAAGACCAGAGATAAATTAACCTGAACTTCTCCAATCAACCCCCACATTGTTCCTAACAAGTGATGCCAGATTAGGATTTAACATTACTGGTGAGGAGATGTGGCTACCCTTCAAGACAGCTTTGTCTTACATTATTCAAAATCCACAAACCTAAAAATGTTAATAGTTATTGAACAATAACTCCACATATTGCACGGGACTCAGTGAATAACAAGCTTGATTCAACATTTATTTGGTAACTCCATGCATTAGGCACTGAGGATATAGAAGGAAATAAAAGTGGCTTTTGGGTCCTTAAGAAATGTACAATAGTTGAGATAGATGTGTCATCAAATGCCTTCAATACAATGTGGCAAGTGCAACCAGTGGCATACACCTGTGTGGTGAGAGCTGCCTGGCCTGACCTGGCCTGACTTGGCCTGGGATACTGAGAGTGGTAAATATAAAAAGCTTTCTAGAAGATGTTGTATCTAAGCTGAATGATGAAGCAGATTAAGAATTAGGCAAACAGAAGAAAGCAAGGGTGTTTCAGGCAGTGGGAATGCAAAAGAATAAAGTGCCTGTCTTGGAGCTGTGTGTGGAATGACAGGCAGTCTGGCATGATTGGGAGGCTCCCTTGGCCAACTAAGAGACTGAACGGTCCATTTGACAATTTGGTATGCCAGTCCAAGAAACTGTAATTATAAGGTGCCTCAATTTCCAAACCTTTGTTTAAACAATAGCTAATGCAGAAATTCATTAAGAAAAACAAGTAAGGATCTTGCAACTAATTGAGATCCATAGTATATTTTATAATTCGCATCATAGGTCAGTTTCTGGGGTGTCTGCTAAAGATGAATGTCAAGAGACAAGACCAGAAGCAGGGAAATCCATCAGGAGGCTGCTGTAAATTTCTTCGGGCCAAATGAAGTTAACTAGAATGGTGATCATAAGAAGGGAATGAGGCAGAGGGATTGGCCACATTAAAAAAAGAAAGGATGTTATGACTGGTCGGATATAGGAATGGAGGAGTAATGAGGAGTCCAACACAACTTCCGACTTTGATTCACAAAGCTTTTCCATGGATCCTGGCTAGGGAAACCTGTAAGTTAGTTAACAAGGCAAATGTGCACAGAAATAACACCTAGCAGAGAACTACAGGGCAAGAATAGCAAAAGCGAGCAAGAGGATCATTCTTTTCCATGGACAAAACAGAAATGCCCTTTCATTTGCAGAGAAAGACTGAATAAAAGCAAAAAAAACTTCTAAAACAGAGTTCTCTAGTTTTATTTTACAACTGCAGTTCTTAAACTCCACATTCTAATGAAGAGGGTGAAATAGGTTCAAATACTGAGACTGTTGGCTTGAAACTGTCATATAAAAATCTTCATTTTGATTAATATAATTGAAGTGTTAAGTGTGTATCTGCTAAATTGCAATCAAATCAGTAAAATGTTATTCATGTTTTAAATGAATCTGTCAGAAGTTTTATGGGTATTCTGCCAACAGTGAATTGGATTTGCACAACTTAACTACAGATATTACTATTTTATAAATGAGTAAATGGAGACATTGAAAATTCAGTCCCTTGATGAAGTAGAGTCAATAGTTTACTTGCAAATAGACTACCAAAGTCTCCAATAAGCCAGAGTGATGCTGTCCCTGGTGACTCCTATGCAAAGTGGAGCAGATTTAATTAAGGTTCTAAATCAACGTATTGAGAGGCACCTAGGTTGGTAATGAAAAATTTAACAACTTCAATCTGTCCTGACTCACCACAATCTTAGATACCACCAACTCAAAAAGTCTTCAGACACTCTGTGGGATTCATTCTGCGAATATAAAACATAGTTCCCAGCACAATAAACTAATCAATAAAATAATTCATGCCCACACCTCTGTTTTCCTACGCCAGACACGTCAGTATGAGTTGCCTCCACACCCTTGTCCCTTGCTGCTACTACAGCTGTTCCTCTTCCTCCCCATCCCATCCCCATCTACACCCTCATCTCCTCTCTTCTTGCCATCTGGTCTTTGAAAGCTTCTTACACTGAAACATTTGAATCCATGGGAAAGTCATGCTTGTGGGTGGGGAATACAACTCTAATATATGTAACGTGCTATGAAGTGGGAAGTGCAGGGTCCTAGGAAAGTAAATAGCACAAGCACCTCACCCAGTCCTATTGGGAGAGACGTGTGTGTACAGAAACACTTCTGAGAGGACCATTTTCCTTCAATCAATTAGGGAGCAAGAGACAAGAAAGAGAGTCAGCAACTGTACACATATGTAGTGGGGCTCCAACCATGGCTTCACAATAGAGATCACCTGATGAACTTTTAAAATTTAAAATATCTAGGTCCTAGACTATTTATATCAGAATCCCTAAGGATAGGGCCCAGGCATCAGTGTTCTTTAAAAGGTTCCTATGTGATTTTAATGTGCAGGAGCCAAGAACTCTATGTTAAGCAACATATTTAAAGTTCACAAAGAATAGATTAATATGGCTTTCATGCTACAATGCATCTTTTTCTCATTAGTCATAGAAGTTTTTATTTCATTGTTGTAACCAGTTTACATTTCTAATGGAAGAGTTTAATTATACTATCAAAGCTGAAAATTTTCAGTACAGGTTTGATGATAGCACTCACAAGAGAGGTTTTGTTTTGTTTGTTTTGGTCATTTTTCTTTTAAATTAAAGCCTCTTCACAATAGAACTACAGTGTTAAGTATAAGCAAAGTATTGAAGAGTTTGTTTCATAGCCTAATTATAAAACAGAAACGGCAAAGAGCTCCTTCCCTGTGCCAGCAACTGTAGAGGATAATTTAATAATATTATTTAATTCAGTCCATACAACTCTCTAAAGAAACCACAGACAAAAAAACCTAGGCTGAGAGAGTAAAGTGATTTGCCCTATGTCACACAGGAACTCGTTTGCAGCACTGCTTGATATCAAAGCTCTCACTGTTTGCCCTGATATACATAATAACCATCAGTACTTTTGTTGTGGAGCTCTGTGATAAAGCTGTGCACTGCTCAGAAGGAGTATTGTAACAATTTCCATCATTAGGCAAGTAGAATTTGGACTAAATTGCACCCTTTGCAAAAAACAACTGCTTCTTAGTAGTAGAAAGATTTTTTTAAAAAGATAACTCAACATCATTTTTAACCAGCAGATCCCTAAATACAATACCAAAAAAATGCCTACAACTTATAACTTTATTTAAGTTACAAGATTCTAAGAGTATGATAATCTGTCTCTCTAAAAACCTCAAAGAAATCAAACAAAAGAGGATTGAATGTCTAAGTCATATAAAAGGACATTGAAACAACAAATTTTAATTCATGATTTTTACTATTATTAAATCACAAAACAGTTTAAATAGCTAAAGTTTATAGAGCTGGAAAATGCTCATACAGTGTTGAGGACTGGTAGTTATTGGATATCTAGTTGTAGGGGGAAAGATTGCCCAGTCTATTTAAGGAAACATCTGTTACCTAAATCTTTACATTTATTTTGATAATTTAATATGCATATTGCACTATGCTTTGTTTTGTAAGACTGACTTGCAGAACTCATCACTCACTTCTAATAAATATGTAGGATTTCTTAGCCTATAATTTCTGTGCCAATTTTATGCTTCTGTATATATTTTTAATCCAATTTTCCTTATTTCAAATTAAAAATTTAATCTTTAGAAGTATACAAATCCCTTCTATCACAAGTGAGGAATACAGAAAAAAAATAAATTTTATAGAGAATAGTTCCTTGGGTGCCAACAGAATACCGCCATTGCTTAATAAATAAGATACAATAGCCAAACTTTGGGTAAACATTTTCTAACCAATCAACCCTCAAAAGCAAAGTATACTGTTAATGACATATTCCAATGTCTATGAAGACATCAAATAAAGTCTCCCTCCAAAAATGTGGGACTTTCAGTGTGAAAAACACAGGTGTTTCTTGCTCATAGTTCCTAAGAGAGGTGAGGTAAGAGAGGTGAATAAGAAGAACATTCTTTTTTATAATGTGCCAGCAACTGTATCCATATGAATTGGCACAGAAAGACATATGCCTGGCACAGAAAGACAGCCTTCCATCTCTTCCTAAAGACAACAGGATTGGGTCTTCCTCCTACTTTCTAAAGCCTAGCAAAGCCAGGTTGGCCCAAGAGAAAGCAGGCACAAAGCACACAGTGTACGCCTGTCGTCAGTTAATTATCAGTCAGGATTCTTGGTAGAAAGACCAAAAACTGACAAGAAAAGGGACTTGCTGAGAAAGAGCCAGGAGTTCATGGAATGGACAGGCAGGGAGAAGTGAGATTGGAAAATGGCACAAACTAAGGCAGCTGTGGAGAACTAAGAGACGGGAAGCCCTGAAATTATCTTTTCAGCAGCAATAGTTTGGTGAGGACAAACAAATGCTGGGCACAGCAGGCTGCCTGTAGGATCACTGACCACCAATAGCTACTGTCCCCGTCGGACACTAACGGTATTGCCCGGATGAATTCAAACTACTTTCTGCTTTTTAAATCCTTTACTGCAAACAGAAAAGTCTTAGGAAGGAGGATCCAGTTGGCAGACCAAAGTTATGAACTCACTTTCAGGTTGCCTTCGGTGGAAGAAGTGGGGAGTTCCAGCCCTAATACTGAATAAACTCTTGCTGGTAAATGATAAATACTGGTACAGAATATAAGCCAGCCTTTATTCTGTTTGGTCATTGCCTGTGCTATCTGAATTGTTTAGCACTTTGAATATTATTCCAGAATTCTATCTCCCTTTTGCAAAGGGCAGAGTTCTGAATTCTAATAAGATTAATACATCATCACATTTAATTTTCAAACAGGAAAAAGTTGACAAATATCACTACAAGACTTTGAATGCTATCAAAGAGTCCTCTTAGTTCATATGCAATTGAACCTAACTCAGCAGGGAGGCAATTATATATATTACTAGGGGAATATGATGTAATTTGGGGAATAAAAGTGCACCTCCCCCAGACAAGAATTGAGGATTTGGAGGGCCCTTGGCTAAGGATTTAATCAAATACTTATTAACAGTAATCTCAAAGCTTTGACTGGGTCTTTGTGTAGTTGAAGAAGAGGTCATTAATGGGTAGATGGCTTAGCAGTGGGCCCTTTTCTCATGGCTGGCAGGCCTTTAGTGTAACAATTTGAAAAGAAAGGGAAGGAAGAAAAGAAATAATATTGCTCTCCATAATTATGTGAAGGACTGACTCCACTGTGTGGAGAATCACCTCATTCACTGAAGGAGTTCAGGCTGCAGTGTCCCTGAGAATTAACATTTGTTCTTGCAAGCACTAGGTATGTGTATGTGTGTTTAATTCAACGGTTCCCAACAATTCCTGGTATGACAGCAGCAGAGGTATCCAAGAAAGAATATCCTTAAAAGTTCTGTTTCAAGTGGTGTTATCTCCAGGAGATCTGTTATTCAACACTGTGTCCTCAACAAACATGCCCTTAAAAAGAGGTTCCCATACAGGGAGGTCATTATCAGGAGGTTTCAGAAAGCTGGAATATCTCTAGTAAAAAATTTTATAGTGGTGTCCTAGCACTGAGGTGCCCATTATGGATTGTTTAATCAAAAGCCATTCATGACTTTTCTTTCCTTTGCTTTACTCTGCTGAGAAGGCTGAAAGATGAATATCATCACTTTCCCAGAATCCACTGCACCCAGGACTGGCCGTGAGCCACAGTCTTGGCCCTTAAGTGTCTGTGGAAGACCTGGGATAGACACCCTTATCAAATAAAAAGCAAACCACTTGCTAGATGGCACAACTTTTCTTTCACCTTTTTAATTTCTTCCTTCCTGGAACAAAGATTCAATGCCTGTAAGTGCGGCAGCCATTTTGCATCTAAAAGTCACAAGCTAAGGATGATAAAGTAGTAAGTTGGAGTCCTCTTCCTCTGATTGTGCCATTGAGCCACTCACTCGCCCCTGGGCTGTTTGCATGCAGATTTCATATTGTATGAGGCAAATCAACTCTGACATGTTTAAGCTTCTGAATAGGGCATTCTGTTACTTGCAGCTGAATGCAATCCAAGCTATGCAGTGACTCTAGCAGGGGGCTTTCTAGCATGATGGCTCCTGTGGCAGTAGTGTCCCTGGCAGAGCTCAGTAGCATTGTTTTTACAGATTCAATTATCCTTGTCTTAATAATGACATTCTAAAACATGCATTTAACATATGCTATGATATTGATTATATGAATCTTCTGTGATGTTTGCCATTTCTATTTCTATTACTATATTTTTAAATTTCATCAGCAATTTTGAACTCTCCTAACCACTGGAATTGGTATCCTTAATAGAGTTTCAGGTTCACTCTCATTCAATGTTCACTGCTATTGCTTTTTTTTCTTTTTTTTTTTCCATTGTTGAATTATTTTATTTAAATTGTTGTGAGCTAAATTGTAAACTTGAAAATAAGAAGTAAAAAAGTAAGAGATAGCCTTTTTAAAGTTTTTTGCATTTATAAGATGTTGGGAATAAATTTAGTTCTGTCAATGGTGAAAATTTTTCAAGTTGTTTTCCTTTATAGTGTTAATTTTACTTTTAGAGCACAGCATATAACTATAAATTAACAGTATAACTTCTTTCATATTATAGCCTTTTAAAACATTGTTTTTTCTCTTAACTTGGGAAAAGATATGGTTGAAGCTACTGCAGAAGTCATTTGTAACTCTAAAACCTTTTTTTTAGTAAAAACTGAGATACGAGACATATGAATAAAGTCTTATCATTTTGAAAACTGAATAAAGGAAAAGAATTAACTTTTTCAAACCCTGTACTTCAAGTTTTACGTGATAAAAATACTTTCTGTAGAACCACCTTATAAAGAAGAGTTTGAATGCGTTTACCCATGATGAAATCTGTTTTTAATTGCTTTTAAATGTGCAAGTTCCATGGTCTTCTGTTGGCAATGCAAAGGCTTTCTGGGCATCAGGCTCAGGATATAAGAGCAGAATGACTTCTATATTTGAAGGTTGCTGTCCATTACAGAATAATGGTTCAGGACATAAGAGAGGAATGGCTTTTTTTTTTATTGCATTTTAGGTTTTGGGGTACATGTGAAGAACATACAATATTGTTGCATAGGTACACACGTGGCAGTGTAATTTGTTGCCTTCCTCCCCTTCACCTATATCTGGTATTTCT
>PVKP010034577.1:8466-24192 GCA_004027715.1 Plecturocebus donacophilus
TTTGTCTTGAGATATTTTTAAATTTCTTCTCTGACCTATTGATGAGGAGCATGTTGTTTAATTTCCATGTATTTGTGCATTTTTCAAAATTCTTCCTGTTACTGATTACCAATTTTACACCATTGTGGAAGGAAAAAATACTTAATATGATTACAATCTTCTTAAATTTATTAAGATTTGTCTTGTGGCCTAAAATATGTCCTATCCTGGAGAGGTTCTTGTGTGCTTGAAAAGAATATGTATGCTGCTGCTATTTGGGTGGAAATTCTGTGTGTGTCTGTTAGGTCCATTCGGTCTAAGCCGTAGTTTACATCTCCCTACTGATTTTGTCTGGATGATCTGTCCATTGCTGAAAGTGGGGTATTGAACTCTTCTGTTGATATTACATTACAGTCCTTCTGTAATACAGTACTCTTCCTTCAGATGTGTTAATATCTGCTTCATATATTTAGATGCTCAGATGTTGTATGAATTTAAATTTAGAGTTTTATCTTGATAAGCTGAAACCTTTATCATAAAATGACCTTTGTGTCACAATTTTTGACTTAAAATCTAGTTTATCTGATTTAAGTATAGCTACCTGTACTCTTTTGGTTCCATTTCTATGGAATTTTTTTCCATCCTTTCACTTTCGGTATATATATATGTCCTTAAAGGTGAGGTGAGTTTCTTATAGGCAGCATATAATTGGGTCTTTAAAAAAAATTACTCTGCCACTCTGTCTTTTAAGCAAGGAATTTAATCCATTTATAGTCAAGGTAATTACTAATAGCCAAGGACCCACTACTGCTATTTTGTCAATTGTTTCTTTCCTAGGTCCTTTGTTCCTTTCTTTCTCTTTTGCTGTCTTACGTGTAATTAGGTGATTTTTCTTCTGTGGTATCCTTTGATTTTAAAGATATATATATTTTGTGTATCTACTATAGATTTTTGCTTTGTGGTTAGCATGAGGCTTACAGAAAACAGTTACAATGGGCTATTTTAAGTAGGTAGCAACTTAACTTCGACTGTATACCACACTACATGTTTACCATTCCTACATTGTTTTTAATGTCACAATTTACATGATGTTAGTGTGTAGCCCTTAAAATTTTATAGCTATTGTTACTTATTACTTTTTTGAGACAAAGTTTCATTCTGTCACCCAGGCTGAAGTGCAGTGGCATGACCTTGGCTCACTGCAACCTCTGCCTCCTTAATTCAAGCAATTCTCCTGTCTGAGCCACCAGAGTAGCTAGTATTACAGGCATGAGCCACTATGCACAGCTAATTCTTGTGTTGTTAGTAGAGACAGGGTTTCACCATGTTTCCAGGCTGGTCTTGAACTCCTGACTTCAAGTGATCCTCCCGCCTTGGCGTCCCACAAGTACTGGGATTACAGGCATGAGCCACTGTGCCCAGTCCCCTTTAGTATTTCTTGAAAGACAGGTCTGGTGGTAATGAACTCCCTCAGCTTTGGTTTGTCTGGGAAAGTCCTTATTGCTTATTTATTTCAAGACAGATTTGCTGGATATAGTATTCTTGGTCTGCAATTTTTTTCCTTCAGCAGTTTGAATATGTCATCCCATTCTCTTCATAGCCTGTACGATTTCTGTTAGAAACCCACAGCTAGCCTTCTTGAAACTCCCATATGTTACTTGCTTTTTTTGTCTTGCTGTTTTCAGGATCTTCTCTTTGACAGTTTAAGTATAACATGTACTCCTGTAGTCTTGTTAGGTCTCCAGTCAGATTCAGTCCTTTCACCTTTCTGTATCTGGATATTGGTATCTTATCCCAGATTTGTACAGTTTCTATTGTATCTTCCTTTCCTGCCCTCCTTCTTGCCACTTCCACCCCCTATCTCCCTTCGTGTTCCTTCCTTCCCTTCCCTCCCCACTTCCTCCCTCATTTTTGCCTTTGTTTTGGGGACAGGGTCTCACTCTGTCACCCAGGCTGGCATACAGTGGCATGATCATGGCTCACTGCATCCTCAAACTCTTGGGCTTAAGGGATTCTCCCACTTCAGGCTCCCAAGTAGCTGAGACTACAAGCTCATACCAAGGCTAATTTTTTATATCTTTTCTTTTTTGAGAGAGTCTCGCTGTCACCCAGGCTGGGGTGCAGTGGTGCAATCTCTGCTCATTGCAACCTTCAGCTCCCTGGTTCAAGCAATTCCCCTGCCTCAGCCTCCTGAGGAGCTGGGATTACAGTCATACACCATCACACCTGGCTAATTTCTTTGTATTTTTAGTTGACATGGGGTTTGACCATGTTGGCCAGTCTGGTCTAATACTCCCGACTTCAGGCAGTCACCCACCTTGGACTCCCAAAGTGCTGGGATTACAAGCATAAGCCACTATGCCCAGCCAATTTTTTTGTATTTTTCTAGAGATGGGAGTTTTACTATTTCTCAGGCTGGTCTTGAACTCTTGGGCTCAAGTGATCCTGCCTTGGCCTTCCAAAGTGTTGGGATTACAGGCATGAACCACCCCCACCTGACCCTATGTAAGTAACCTTTCTGCCCTTTTGTCTCTTTCCTTCTTGAACTTCTGAGAGTCAAACATATGCTCTTTCAATGCTATTCCATAAATCCCACAAGTCTTTTCATTCTTTTTTCTCGACTTACTGAATATTTTCAAATTAAATGTCTTTGAGCTCAGATTCTTCTGCTTGATCACTTCTGTTGTTGCTGTCTTCTGTTGCATTTTTGTCATTAATTGTATTAACTTCAGAATTTTTACAATTTATGTTTAATTTCTGATCATTTATTTTCCTGATTTAATCATTTCTCTATTTTTTGTTTGTTTTGAGATGGAGTCTTGCTCTTGCCCAGGCTGGAGTGCAGTGGCACAATATCAGCCCACTGCAACATCTGCCTCTCAAGTTCAAGTGATTCTCTTGCCTCAGCCTACTGAGTAGCTGGGACTGCAGGTGCATGCTACCATGCTTGTCTAATTTTTTGTATTTTTAGTAGAGATGGGGTTTTGCCATGTTAGCCAGAATAGTCTTGATCTCCTGACCTCATGACCCACCTGCCTTGGCCTCCCAAAGTGCTGGGGTTACAGGCGTGAGCCATTGCACCCAGCTGCTCTTTTTTCTTAAATAAGAAAATTTAATTTGCTGAGCTTCCTTAAAATAATTATTTTGAATTGTCAGGTAGCTGATACATCACCCAAATCGGCTAAATTTCCTTAGGGTCAATTACTAGTGCTTTTTTTTGTTGTTGTCGTTCCTTTTTGGAGGGTCACATTTCCCTGATTGTTGTTTTATTTTTTGTTTTTTAAAAGAAGGGGATGGAGATATGGAAGGGGTTTCCTGATTGTTCTTGATTCTTATAGTGTATTAATGTCTGGGCATTTGAAGAAATAGGAAATAAGTATTCCAGTCTGCCGACTGGCTTTATCTGGGACAGCTCTTCACCAATCAGCCTGTCCAGAGATTGTGGCGAGGCCATCTGGTGTGCTCTGCAGCGGGGCTTGCTGCTGGAGTCCTCAGCCAGGCTGGCCTGGTACCTGTACCAGCAGAAGGGCAGAGCTGGTGCTTGGCTCTACTGCAGTGGACCTGTTGATTGGGTACATAGGGGTAAACCTGGAACCTGTATCTTCATGGGTTGGACTGAAGCCTGGTTCCATGGGGGCTTACATGGTA
The DNA here is from genome assembly GCA_004027715.1 of Plecturocebus donacophilus. NCBI lineage: Eukaryota > Metazoa > Chordata > Mammalia > Primates > Pitheciidae > Plecturocebus > Plecturocebus donacophilus. The sequence goes on from PVKP010034577.1 coordinate 12,094, forward strand.
CTGGACAGGCCCAGGGCTGTGCACAGTGTGCCAGGGTAGACCTGGGCAGGCCTTGGCACCATGTTAGCCCCTGTAGACTGAGGTGGGGCAAGGGCCAGCCTGGAGCCTGAGGCCAGGGGTGCTGACCTGGCTTGGGGCTGGTCTAGAACCCAGGGCAGTCCTGAGGCTGTGTATCTGCAGGCTTGGGGAAGGCCTGGAACCCCAGACTGTGGGACCTGGTCTGAAGCTGGGGTGAGCCTGGACCACTGAGGTTGCTCTGGGGGTGAGGTTAGCAGACCATGTCTGCTGTGCTGGCCTGGGGCTATGGGAACCAACCTCATGGCGGGGTTGACGCTGTGGGTTAGTGGCCTGGGTTCTAGGGTGATGGGGGCCTGCCTAGCACTGAGTTTTACCCAGGTGAGCTGGTGTTGGGGATGGAGGCAAAGTCCAGTGTTCACTTTGTTCTCTTTCCCCTGAGTGGAGGGTATCTCTGTTCACACTGTGGTGCCTGGGGTTAGGGAAGAGGTAATGAAAACAATGTTGCACTGTCCTTCCTGCCCTCTTCAATGCATCCTTTGTTTCTTTGCTACACCCATGTGCCGTGATCTCATACTTGGTTTCTTTAGCTCTTGTGAAGGCATTTTTGTTCAGGGATAGCTATTCAAACTCATGTTTCTGCAGAGTCAAGCACTGGAGAGTCCTATTCTGCCATCTTGCTGGTGTCACTCCCTCCGATTTCCCTCCCGGAAGTTGTGACTCTTCACCTAACCAGCTTAAGTCCCTTAGTTCATCATGTATTTCACACCAGTCAATCCAGGCTAAATCCAACTCTGCTGAATATGGTTGGAACAAAACATAAAACCCTGATAATTGATGTTATGTTAAACTCATGCCCACTAACCTCAACTGGGCTTTTAGTGTATCATACATTTCCTTTTTTTCATTCTCCCCTATCCCCTAAACCTCTCTTACCACTTCCACCATCCTCACTTTCAGCTAATAACCATGTTTTCAATTTAACAGAGCAAATAATCAGACAAGAACGTTCACAAGCTCTTGTATCTTCTCTGCCCACACTCTGACTTCCTCCTGGTTGGTGCTCCAGTGTCTGCCTTCTTCACTAGGACCCTGAATCCCAGTGTCTTCGTCTGTTCAGACCCTGCTCTAGTGCATTCTCCTCCTCCTCTCCTGCAGTGTCAGTTTTTCTACTTGTCATTCCTGTGAGTACATAAATTTATCCTAGAATTTGATATTTTAAAACACCACAACCCTCACAAATGCGCATCTCTTCTGTTACCCAGTGTTGTGAGACAATTCTCCATGGGTTTCTCACATTTCTGCCTATTTTACAAGTATAGATGGTGATAGCTTTTGTTACCGGCTGTTTTCAGGATGAATGAATAGCCTTAGATAGGTAACTCGCTCTCCAGAGCAATGGTTTGTTAAGCAACCAGTATGTCTTCCATCCAAAGGCTTGGTAGATGGACTTGTAGACCACTGTTTGATTTGGGGTCCCTAAACTTGGAGCTCCTCTCCTGTAACTCCACCCAGCGAGTATGTATTCAGGGTCAGTAGTGTGTTTCCTGCCAGGATCCGTAAAACTGGTCCGTTAACTTGTTACCTTGCAAGTAGGGCAAAATCTCAGACTGTTCAGTCCTTAACACGAATCCCATTATTCATAGTTCATCTCCAGTGTGAGCTTGAATCCTCCTAGATTTGCCCTGCCCATCACTCCTTTGTAACTGTTCTTATCAAGATGGCCTCACTGATGGTTCATCTGAGCCCTCTGAGTCCATTCTCCATCCTTTTACCCTGCTTTATCCCAGAAGACCGCATCCCCCAGGTTCTGATCAGGTTTAGTCAATGGAAGTATCTGCAGGAGACTGAGCAACGAAGGGCTGACGGCCCCGCGCTTTCCAGTGTTAGTTCTGTGTTTCTCACAGTAGCTGCATCTTTGTAGAGTTTCAAAATCCACTTGGCTGAAGAGACTCTTTTGCCGGGTACAGTGGCTCCTGCCTGTAATCCTACCACTTTGGGAGGCTGAGGCAGGCGGATCACCAGGTCAGGAGTTCAAGACCAGCCTGACCAATATACTGAAACCCCCTCTACTAAAAATACAAAAATTAGCTGGGCATGGTAGCACATGCCTGTAATCCCAGCTACTCAGGAGGTTGAGGCAGGAGAATCGCTTGAACCCAGGAGGTGGAGGTTGTATAGTAAGCTGACATCGCACCACTGCACTCCAGCCTGGGCAACAGAGCAAGACTCTGTCTCAATTAGAAACAAAAACAAAAAGAACTCTTAGAAAAAATACAATTTTTTTTTTTTTAAATCTCCTACAGCAAAGAGATCTTCCAACATTTAGCTCTCCCTGGGCGCTCAAACACCATCTCTTCCCTTTGTCCCTGGGAGACAACAGGTTCCTGGTACTGCTGTCTCCGGATACCTTATCATCTGTTGTTTGTTCCCTTAATCCTTCTCTCATTCTCCAAGTCATCCTTTCATATTGGCCTAATTCAGTTTACTATTACCGCTCTCACTGATAGAGCTGGTGAGGTCCCCAGGTTAAAAATGGAAGGAATACTATTCACTAGGCCCACAAAATCACATACGAAGACACACATATATAAGGGTTTATCTTTATTTTACAAAAACTGCTACACACACACACACACACACTCACACTCACACTCTCACCCCTCTTGCTTTCCTCATTTGACCTAGAGGAGTCTGGAGTTTGCTCCCACACATTTTTCTCAGGGAAATACCATTCAGCCATGGTATGTTTTTTACCACAATTTATTCATCCATTCCCTTACTGATGGTTTTTTTTTTTTGGTCCTTACCAAAAAATACAATATGCATTAGTAAACATATAATCTTAAGTACTGGCACTTTTTTTCCGTAGGGATAGATTCCCAGGAGATTCCTAGGTTGAAGAGTATTTAAATATTAAAACACAAAGTCACATTGTTTTCCAAGGAGGCTGTAACAATTTACATTTCTAATAGCAGCGTCTGAAAATAACTTTTTCCCCTGCTTCTTTGTGAGTAGGTAAGATGACAACTTAGACAATAACTTACTGGGCTGTAGATGTTCGGTTTAAATTTGTTCAGAAAATCACTCAAATTCATATATTGTCACAGCACATCAATGACTTCCAAAAATAATTTTTAAAAGCCAGTTTTTGGTTGCCATTTATAATTCCCAATACATGACTTGGGATTGATAGGGAAAGGCTGAACTTGAGAATTTGAAATCAAGTCTATAATAGCATTTCTTTGAGTTATAAAAAAAATTCTTGTTAATATATGGAGAGACCACTGAAAAATCTGACTATAAGTGTAAACATGTAAAGGAAAGGTAATAACTTACACTAAGTCATGTTCCAATGGGAAATGTTTTAGGTTGGCAATAGTGAAACTCAAGGAAGTAGAAATGCCTCCTTTAAACAACAAAATACTATAAAAATTCATTTCTAAAGGGGATTATACACATGAAAAATTTAAAAAGCAATCAGTTGACGTTATTTTAAAAAATTTTTTCCTGTAAAGTCTCTGAAATGTAACATTTGTGAACTACAGAAGCATCCTACCATTTTTGCTAGACAATTTATGAATTAAGGAAAGAAAACAGTGGTTTGTGTTACACAACATTTTGGTAATAGACATGCATCTGTATGCAAATATCTCGCTGGAAAATAGGAGCATGATGAATGGGAATATTGACACGGCAAACGCTCATTCTGCGGTACATATCGAGTAGCACGGCCCAGACCTGCCTCCTTCACGCTGCAGATCAATTATTTCACATTTGCATATTTGTGTGAATAATGCTTCTAGAAAATATTCAGCAAACCCGAAGCAGGTAAAACTTCAACACTGTCTTCTGTTTTGTAAGAGGCAGCTCAGGAACAATGTTCATACCAATTGATATATGCCAGCAAGCAGTAGGGAAAGACACAGGTTCCATGCCACTTTAAATCTGTTACACATTTCATTTGGAATGCATACTGGATTGCAGAGATAGTGAAAAACATGTGATGTTTAGTATGGAAAATCTTGTTATGTCCTAATTACCGCAGAGGACAAGAATTTCAAATTCCCAGTGATTACGCTAAATTTACATGTGCAGATCTAAAACGTAAAACTTGTTTTGTGGCATACCCATGTATAACCACTAAATTCATAAGATACTGTTTGTATATCTCGTATGCTGCTGTCTACAATACTCCATTCAATATTTTAAAGAGCTCATTGTAGTACAATGGGTATGGCTATTTACAACTGGATATATTCTGATACATATTCTTCAAGCTGGGTATCACATGTAACTTCCAGTAAAATGTTCTCATGGGATCCTATTTTTAATACATTTTTGAGTTGAGAGATTGCATCTCAGTATGAATTCCCATGTTCCCTCAATATTTTCATGAAGTTTTTTTGCCCATGTGAAGAGTTCTGCCAGGAAGGTTTTCCACAGTACAACCTGGTTGGAGTTTCAGGGTTTATCCCCGATATGAACTCGCTGATGGACACTGAGTCGGGACTTCCTGCTAAAGGCCTTCCCACATTCAGAACACTCATATGGTTTCTCACCTGTGTGGATGCGCAAATGTAATCTAAGAGTTGACCTCTGGCTGAAAGTTTTGCCGCATTCAGTACATTCGTAGGGTTTCTCTCCTGTATGAGTTCTCATGTGTATAATGAGTTGTGAGTTCTGGATAAAGGATTTTCCACATTCACTGCACTCATAGCGTTTCTCCCCCGTGTGAATCTTCTGATGTATGATAAGGTTTGACTTCTTGAAGAAGGTTTTTGCACATTCGTTACACTCATAGGGTCGCTCTCCTGTATGAATTCTCTGGTGTGTGGTAAGTTCAAACTTTTGGGCAAATGTCTTTCCACATTCACTGCATTCATAGGGCTTCTTCTCCATATGTGCTCTCTGATGTACAATGAGGTTTGACTGGTGGGTGAAAGCTTTTCCACATTCAGGACATTCAAAGGGTTTCTCCCCAGTGTGAATTCTCTGATGTTTGATGAGGTTGGCCTTATGGGAGAAGGTTTTCTTACATACATTACATTCATACGGTTTTTCTCCGGTATGTATTCTCTTATGACTAATGAGGAGTGACTTAAAGGAGAAAGCCTTGTCACAGTATGTACAAATGAAAGGTTGAACCAAATTTTTTATTTTCTGATGTTTAAAAATGGCTGATTTATGGCTGAGGGCTTTTCCACTTTTATTGTATTCAGAATATCCTACTCCAGGGTGGGTTTTCTCTTGCTTCAGGTAGAGAAGTGCTTTTCCAAATTCATTACACTCATCAGTTTGCTTTCTTGCATAGCTTCTATTAAGCAAGTCTGAATTATATTTCAAGGTTTTTTCATATAAGTCATATTTATAGGGTACTTGTCTTAAAGAAACAAAGTCTGTGTTCAGATTAAGCGTTTTTCCAAAGAGATCACTTCTTTCCTCTATTGGGGTTTGGTTCTTAAGAATTATAAATTGCCTCGGCTGCTCGTCTGGATTCCTGTGGTCTCCCTCCATTTGGTCGTCAGCCTTCCACACCTCTAGGATAGAGCACAATGAAAACCTTGTCAACGCCTCTGCTGTAATGTTACAGAATGGGAAGTCTTCACAGGTGTTCTATCACAGGGCTGACTCTTAAGTTTGGGACCCAGTCTCCCAATATTAAAAAATTCCCAGGCTGCGTGCAGTGGCTCACACCTGTAATTCTAGGACTCTGGGAGGCTGAGGCAGGCGGATCACAGGGTCAGGAGATAGAGACCAACCTGGCTAACATGGTGAAATCCCATCCTTACTAAAACTATAAAAATTAGCTGGGTGTGGTGGCATGTGCCTGTAGTCCCAGCTACTCAGGAGGCTAAGGCAGGAGAATTGCTTGAACCCAGGAGGGGGAGGTTGCAGTGAGCCAGGATTGCGCCATTGCACTCCAGCCTGGATGACAGAGTGAGGCTCTCTAGGGAAAAAAAAATTACCGGTGCAAATGTTTCTTTTCAAGCTTGAAAAGACAATAGCTTGTGGTTTAAAAACAAAACACAACCAAATGAATACAAGTAGCACTGCCAGATGACAAAATAACCTTAAACTGGCTAAAAGAGGTGAAGACAGACAGACAACAGAACACAAATTATATGAGAAGGCTGGCAATTCCAGGGACAGAGATTCACAGTGTTTTAGGACACAGTGCAGTTAGCACGGAGGCCAAGTAAGTAAGTAGATGAGGGAGTTAAGGGGAAATACCTAGGCAGATCTCTAGAGTAATAGTATGATTTGCTAAACTCAGACTACTGTGGTAGAATCATCACCACTCTGCATGCTTCTAAGCTTTATCCCCCTTTTTTCTACTGTTCATCTTTACCAAAAATGATTTCCAGAAAGCAGCACTTCTCATAGGTTTACAGTGACAACCATATAGCAGAGGAGTTCTAAATCTCTGAGACTCTTAAAAACGGTTGGTAAAATCCAGAAATATACAACCCTTCTAACACATATAACTGAAGTTGGGAGAGTAAATGTGTTTTCACTACCATATCTTTTCTTCCATTCTTATTTATTTTGTGATAGGGTCTCCCTCTGTTGCCCAGGCTAGAGTGTAGTGGCACAATCATAGCTCACTGTAATCCCTTGACCTCCTAGGCTCAAGGGATCCTCTCAACATTACAGGCATGAGCTACCATGCCCAGCCTACTTTTAATGCATTCAGAATCTTAAAGATCCAGTTATGCAGACTCATTAAAAAGTCAAACACAAGAGATGCTGGCAAGGCTAAGATACACTGTTCGTGGGAATTTAAATTAGTTCAACCACTGTGGAAAACAGTCTGAAGATTCTCAAAGAATTCAGAACTACCCTTTGACCCAGCAATCCCATTACTGGGTATATATCCAAAAGAAAATCATCTAACCAGGAATGGTGGTTCATGCCTGTAATCCCAGCACTTTCGGAGGCTAACGCAGGAGGAACACTTGAGGTCAGGAGTTCTTTTGTCTGTCAGATGGAGTCTCTCTCTGCTGCCCTGGCTGGAGTGCAATGGCATGATCTTGGCTTACAGCAACCTCTGTCTCCTGGGTTGCTGGGATTACAGGCACACGCCACCATGCCCAACTTATTTTGTATTTTCAGTAGAGATGGGGCTTCACCATGTTGGTCGTGCTGGTCTTGAACTCCTGACCTCAGGTGAGCCGGCTGCCTTGGCCTCCCAGAGGGCTAGGATTACAAGCAAGAGCCACCATGCCCATCCTGAGGTCAGGAGTTCTACAGAGAACTGGTCTCTACAAAAGTAAAAAATAATTAGCAGGGCATGATGGTGTGTGTCTGTGGTCCCAGCTACTCAAGGCTAAGGTGGGAAGCATTCAAGTATAAGAGGCAATTATCTATAAGGTTAAATAGGGGGAAAAAAAGGTATGCAGGGAGAGATGAGTATTTGGAGGTAGGATTCAGAGACGTGAGGTGCACAGCATCTATCCTCAGCTATGTTTAAGGGTTAGGGACTTGAAAAACAGTTTCCTGAAAAGTATTTCAAAGGTATTGAGCTGCTCATAATACCCTGGATATTGATTCCCCTGGCTTCTGATTCTCCCTTTGTCTTGTCATATCTCCCTTAAAACGTTCTGAATTGACAACTCTGCTACCCAAAACTCTTCTCATTGCTCCAACTTGAAAATCACACATGGCTTGACAGCAATTTACTAATGAGACATACCTCCTAACTACTTGGACTTCAAAAGCCTTGACAGGAAAGGAGATAGTGCAACCTTTGACGCTCTATCTCGCAGGTTTAACACCTGAAGACTGAGGTCAAAAAGATTTAGTAATTTGGAAGCTCAATTTCTGGTCACTGAGACAGGACATTAATGCCTCTGGGCAAACAGTGAGCTGTACCTGAAAACTGTCCTTACCCACTGAAAGTAAGTTGCTGTAATTCTCCAGCATCACATCCATATATAGGATCCTCTGAGAGGGGTCCAGTTGCTCCCATTCCTCCTGGGTAAAGTCCACAGTCACATCCGTGAATGAAACTGATCCCTGAAAGGGCACATTGTTACTCATCCTAAGATGATCATTTGGTATAGAAAGAATAGATGAAAACTTTACAAGTCATTCACCATGAAAACTTACATATAACACCAACAATACGTCTTGTTCACTGTTTTGTTCACGTCTTCCAAAATATATTTTTACAATTTAATAGGTATCTAAAAATAAAACACTGTTGGCCAGGTGCAGTAGCTCATGCCTGTAATCCCAGCACTTTGGGAAGCTGAGGTGGGTGGCTCACCTGAGGTCAGGAGTTCAAGACCACCCTGGCCAACATGGTAAAATCCTGCATCTACTAAAAATACAAAAATTTTGACGGGTATGGGGGCACATGCCTGTAGCCCCAGTTACTTGAGGGGGCTGAGGCAGGACAACTTCTTAAACCCGGGAGGCAGAGGCTACAGTGAGCCAAGATTGCACCACTGTACTCCAGCCTGGGCAATAGAGTAAAATTCTGTCTCAAAAAATAAATGGCTGTTTCTGCTCTCAAGATGTGTACTGTGTGCCAAGCACATTAGATATTCAGTGTTACCAGTGTGGTGATAAAGCTCACATATGCATTATTTCTGTGATATCGAAGAGTTAACTTTGCCTACTTAAAGGCAGAAAATAAACTTCCAACTATAAAATACCAGGTACAAGTAACGATTTCCATCCCTTTATCCCCCCACTTCAAGCCATAAAAGTGGTAGAAATTTTTTTTTTAAATATATGGTTGGATTCAGGCCAGACTCAGCTGAAGAAATGTTTAGTCAAAAGATGTCAGTAAATACCTGGACTGCAATGCAGAAGGTACATTAAAGAGCCTAAAAGATAACAAGTTAAAATGGTCTAATAGAATTGCAGCAGGAGTCCCGGGAGGAGGGGCAAAATGCAGTGGAAACGGTATTTGAAGAGATAATAGCTGACAATTTCCCAACATAGCTCACACCAGGCTATAGTTTTAAACACCGCCAGTCCCAAGTACAAGAAGTGCATTAAAAAAAAACATTCCAGCATATAATAAAACTGATTTAAAACCCCAGAGGAGGCCAGGTCCAGTGGCTCACGCCTGTAATTCCAGCACTTTGGAAGGCTGAAGGGGGCAGATCACAAGGTCAGGAGTTCAAGGTCAACATGGTAAAACCCCATGTCTCTACTAAAAATATACAAAATGAGCTGGACTTGGTGGGTGTAATCCCGCTACTTGGGAGGCTGAGGCAGAAGAATTGCTTGAACCTGGGAGGTGGAGGTTACAGTAAGCTGAGATCGCCCCACTGCACTCTAGCCCGGGCGACAGAAAGACTGTTTTGGAAAAAAGAGGTATTGCCTTCAGAGGCAAAAAAAACCTGACAGCTGATTTCTCAACACAGACAAACAATGGAGATCAGAACACAGATCTTCAAAGCACTAAACATACCTAGAATGAGTTGACAAACTTTTTCTGTAAAGGGTCAAGTAAATAATTTTTTTTTTTTCAGGCTACATGTAGTCTCTGCTAAAACAAATGAACTTGGCTGTCATACCACAAAAACAAGCACAGGCAACATGTTAACAAATAGGCATGGCTGTGTTCCAATAAAATTTGATTTATGGAAACTAAAATTTGAGTTTCATATTTTCACAGCAAAACATACTCTCTTGGTATTTCCCACCCCCACCCCCCCAACCATTAAAACCTGTTCTTAGCTTGTGGATTATAGAAAAATAAGGTGGACGCCCATTTGGACAGTGTCAGAGTTTGACACCCCTGATCTAGAACGATGACTAGTACATAACAGATGTCAAGTGTTAGGCATTGTAACTACTATTAAAAGATGTACGAAAACCAAAATTAAGCCCAGCAAGAATCAGACGTGCAAAAAGAACAGCAGCAAACCAGAAAAACATTAAAATGATGCAAACATGGAAAGGAAGTATTAAACTAATTTTTGGGTGTCATCAACTTAGAAGTTGTGGCAGGAAGAAGGTACCATGTTTGGAAGAAATACTCTGATTAAGTTTTAAAATAGGCAAGTACTGAAAAAGTAATACAAATCTGTAAAAGGGTGGAAATGTATATATTATGACAGAGAAGCAGAAAAGGAAAAGCAGATAAAATCAGTAATCAAAATTAAAATGGGATAAATGTCTGTTAAAAGACCACAATCTTCAGGGTTTTAAAAACCTATACATAATTTTTACAAGAGGCAAACTTTACAAACTTCAGCAATCCAGCTATAATATAAACAAAATAACGAAGCCTGAAAACAAAAGCCACAGAAAGCTATCACAGGAGCATCAATAATTAAACAGAATTAAAAAAAAATGCACATAACATAATCCCAAACTCCATATAATCCTGTTCGTGCATCTAAAAGTACCTAAAGCGTGGGTACACCCACACAAAACATACTGGTTATCTCTGTGATGGAAAGGCAGGCTTTAATGATAAAGAAAATCTTAGGATTGAGTGAGTTGACATATAACAGTGCTGGTGCCGTGTCTAATGCCTATAATCACAGCACTTTGGGAGGCTGAGGCAGGAGAACTGCTTGAGTCCAGGAGTTGAGACCAGCCTAGGCAATGTGGCGAGACCCTGTCTCTACAATAACAAAAACCTAGCTGGTTGTGGTGATGCACACCCGTAGTCCCGGCTACGTGGGAGGTAGAGGTAGGAGGACAGCTTGGGCCTGGGAGGTCAAGGCTGCAGTGAGCAGTTACCATGCCAATGCACCTCAGCCGTGGTGACACAGCAAGATCCTGTATCAACAAAAAGTCAGTCGGGTGGCTCACATCTGTAATCCCAGCACTTTAGAAGGCCGAGACGGGTAGATCACCCAAGGTCAGGAGTTCGAGACTGGCCTGGCCAACATGGAGAAACTCAGTCTCTACTAAAAACACAAAAATTTGCCGGGCATGGTGGTACCCATCTGAAGTCTCAGCTACTTGGGAGGCTGAGGCAGGAGAATTGCTTGAACCCAGGAGGCAAATGTTGAAGTTAAGTGAGAGAGATTGCACCACTACACTACTACACAACAGCCTGGTAGAGCAAGACTCTGTCTCAAAAAAAAAAAAAAGCATGCTGGGGACGGCAGATCCTCATATGATACAAAGAGTAAGAGTAAGAGACAAAATTAATGTATGAATTTTGTAACAAAAAATACATTAACTTTTAATACATTTAAAATGTAATGTAATACAAGTAATACAAATTTTAAAACCAAAGCCATATAAAAGAATGAAAGTATATCCTTTACAGCAACTTGGATGCAGGTGGAGGGCATTATTGCAAGTGAATTTACATGAAGAGAAATCCAAATAGCGCATATCCTCACTTTTACGTGGGAGCTAAACTCTGAGTACTCAGGGATGTAAAGATGGTAACAGCAGACACTGGGGTCTACTGGTAGGGAAAGGAGGGGACAAGGGCAAAAACTATTGGGTACTATCCTCACTATATGGTGACAGATCAATCATACCCCAAATCAGCATCATGAAAAACATCTATGTAACCAATCTGCACATGTACCCCAAATTTAAACTAAGTTGAAAATATATTTTTAAAAACCTTCAACATAACCAATGTGAAAGCAAACATGTCAAAATGTTAAGTACTGACTAGAGAGCAAAATAGGTTGATAATTAAGTTGAACCACATTTGCACCAGATGCAGTGGCTCACGCCTGTAATCAAAGCACTCTGGGAGCCTAAGCAGGTAGCTCACTTAAGGTCAGGAGTTTAAGATCAGCCTGGGCAACAGGGTGAGACCCCATCTCTTAAAAAAAAAAAATACAAAAACTGGCTAGGCACAATGGCTTACTAACACCTGTATTCCCAGCACTTTGGGAGCCTGAGGTAGGTGGATCATGAGACAAGGGGTTTGAGACCAGTTTGGCCAAAATGGTGAAACCCTGTCTCTACTAAAAATACAAAAAATTAGCTGGGCGTGGTGGCGTGCACCTGTAGGGAGGCTTGAATTGCAGAATTGCTTGAATCTGGGAGGCAGAAGCTGCAGGCAGCCAAGATCGCACCCCTGCACTCCAGCCTGGGCAACAGAGCAAGCCATCTCAAAAAAAAAAAAAAAAAAAAAAA
>PVKP010034578.1:0-24090 GCA_004027715.1 Plecturocebus donacophilus
GCACCTGGCTCCAAGCAGCAGGGCACATTTTCCCCCACTGCGCACTGGGAGGCTACAAGGTTCTGCTCGACACCCAGGGGCGCAGGGTTAATACTGGAGGCTGTGGGCAGGTCCATGGGTCTGAGGACAGGGCAGTACCGATGCAGGGCCTGGATCTGCTCAGGGCTCTGGATGTCTCGGCAGACCTCCTGGGAAAGGCAGGAGAAGTTGTCCAGCAGTTCCCCCATGCATGCTTTCAGCTGATTCCTCTCTGACAACAGTTTCTCTTTCTCACACACCTGGACAGTACAGGAAATAGAGAAGATTGGATCAAACCTGAGCTGGAGGACAGGAGGCCTCATTTTGGGAAGTTTTCCAGCATTGTGACATAACTCATGAACGACTAGGTCAGGCTCTAGAAACTTAAAGATACACAACCAGGGAGCCCAGACACGGGCTTCTGCCACATCTCCCATCTGAGTTGCCCATCCAGATAGGCTGCTGAGGCCAACACCTTTCCCAGGACATCCCTTCAGTCCTCTCCAAGGCCCAGGCAAACTGGCAAAATTGTCACCAATCAGAAAACTTCAGAGTCAATGTTTTGGTTTTCTGAAATTTGGGGTTTGTAGAGAGTTAAATGAAAAACTTTCAGTCCCAATCTTGTGATTGAAAATCTCCCCCAAATACATCAGGTTACCATATTTAAAAGGCAAAAATCTACCATTCCAACTATATGACATTTTGAAAAAAGCAAAACTATGGAGACGGTAAAAAGATCTGTGGTTGCTGGGGTAAAGGGGATTGAACAGGCAGAGCACAGGGGATTTGGGGGCAGTGAAACCACTATATATGATACTATACTGGTGGACCCATGTCATTATACTTTGTCCAAACCCACAGAACGTACAAAACTCAGAGTGAGCACTAATGTAAACTATGGACCTGGGTGATAATGATTTGTCAATGTATGTTCACTGACTGTAACACGTGTACCACTTTGTGGAGGATGTTGACGGTGGGGAAGGCTATGTGTGTGGGAACAGGGAACATATGGGAACTCTCTGTATAGTGTGTTCAATTTTGCTGTAAACCTAAAACTCCTCCTAAAAAAGTAAGTCAGGCTGGGTGCAGTGGCTCACACCTGTAGTCCTAGCACTTTGGGAGGCCAAGTTGTGTGGATCACTTGAGCTCAGGAGTTTGAAACCAGCCTGGGCAACATGGCAAAACCCCATCTCTATAAAAAAAATACAAAAATTAGCCAGGTGTGATGGTACACACCTGTAGTTTCAGCTTCTTGGGAGGCTGAGGTGGGAGGATCACTTGTGTCCGGGTGGTAGAGGCTGCAGTGAGCTGAGGTGGTGCCACAACACTCACCCTGGGTGACAGAGCAGGACTCTGTACCCACCCCTAAAAAAAGTTTATTAAAAAAAAGAGAAAAAATGCCATCATCAATTTCCTATGGTTGCCTAAGAGACGGAGTTTCATATGGAACCCAACATCAGCAGGCTCTCTGACCTTGGTAGCACAGCAGATGGAACAGGAGCGACCCTCTCTAGGACAGCTGGGGAATGTGTGGTGGGTTTGGAACAGCGATTCTCCTGGACTCGAGAAGGGAGAAGAGGAAGTATGGAGCCTGAATCCTTGCATACTAGCCCAAGGTTCTGAGATGTTCTTCTCCTTAAACAAAATTCTATACATGCTCCCGTGTTACTGAAATTCACCATCCTAACAGAGAGATGACTTCAGCAGCAGAGTAGTCTAATTAAGGTTTTACCATCAACATTTGTGGGAAAGGGGGCCAGGCATGGTAGCTCATGCCTGTAATCCCAGCACTTTGAGAGGGCTGAGGCAGGCAGGTCACTTGAGGTCAGGAGTTTGAGATCAGCCTGGCCAACATGGTGAAATCCCACCTCTACTAAAAAAACAAAAAAATTAGCTGGGGGTGTTGGTGCATGCCTGTAATCCCAGCTACTCAGGAGGCTGAGGCAGAAGAATCGTTTGAATCTGGGAGGTGGAGGTTGCAGTGAGCCGAGATCACACTCCTGCACTCCAGTCTGGGCGATAGAGCAAGGCTGTGTCTCAAAAAAAAAAAAAAAAAAAAAAAAAAAATGTGTGAGAATGAGGGGAGGAGATGGGGTTCCATGAGGCACACACAATGAAATGGAAGAAGAAAAGCGGCATCTGAAGCAGGATGAAGTCAGTTCTCACCAACTCTTTGCAGGCACAGGCAGGAGGAAAGGATGAGAGAGAAAATGAAGAGGAGAGAGGGAGGAGCAGGCACGCGACACCCATGAGGAACAGGTCTTCGACACGGGAGCTGCATGTGCTGTAACATGAATGTAGTCTGGCAGGCGGCGTGGGCGTGTGTCGGAAAGAGAGATTTGCACGGGGAAAGGGCACCTGCTAAAATATTTATAAATTTATCAAGAAAACATGTTTTAAAAATGAAAAATAAACAGATGTACAAGTGCAACTCTAGAGAAATACATCATGTGAGTTTGCAACAGCTGAGTGGCGGGTGTGTGGGAGACAGTGTGGGAGTGGGGAGTGAGTGCAGGGCGTGCTGGGGACTGGGCAGGGTGGGGCTGGGGAGAGGAGGAAGCTGCTCCGCCCACCAGCGCCATCCCTGCCAGGACACAGTATCCCCAGATAAGAAACAAAACACATCTGGGAGGTCTCCTTAGCTTACATGGGTGGCTGTGCAACCTGGAGCTCTCCCCTTTAACTACAGAAATATGCCAAGTGAGGGGCAATACTGCCTGGATGCTGGGAGAGGAAGCCCAGGATCATTCTGCCACATTGCCCCGGCCAAAGCACTGACCCCTCCAAGCCTACTCATCTGTTAAATGTTCCAGGCCACTTTCTAGGGGGAAGAAAATGAGGTGCTGCGTGTGACAGCAGTAGGAAAGGCATTATAAATCATGCCTTGGTTAAAATCATGAAGCTCTAAGTCACAGATGTACATTGACAAGCATGTTCTCTTTCAGCACTGAAACACAGCATCTTATTTAAGGAGATGCCAAAAAGTGGTTGGAGAACTAGATGATGCTCTTTTGGTTTTTTAGTTGAAAAATGCTAGCAAAGTGCTTTAGATATGTCTCGTCTGTAGCTTAGATTTTATTTGTTCAGTATTGCAAAATTATACGAAGCAGAAAGTGAATTATCGAAACCAGGCATTTCTCCAATGTTGGTGATTGAAGTTATTTTACTACCTTAAGAGGAGTGCAGGGCACTATAGAGATGTGCCTAGGACCCTGCAGACTCACACCCAGTGGACTTCACTACCTAAGCCCAGCAGGCTTTCAGAAGACCCGCACTCACAGCAGGAATGTCGTTTCCTTATGTGATTTAAATTAAATTTTGTTATTTAACAAAATTAAACAACTTTAAATAAATATTTGAAAGGAAGAAGAAACTCATAATCCTCTGAACTGAACAGTCATAATGTCTAGTAAATTTTACGGCAACAGACATTTTCTGGGTGCCAGCAATGGGTCCAACACTGGATATTCAGAGATGATCAAGTCACTGTCCTTGTTCTTGAGGAACCTACAGTCGAGTACTGGGGGCTGGGGAGACAGACATATACAAAGATAACTCAAGACTAAGCGATAAGCACTAAGCCAGAGGCAGATCAGGGTTCCATGGGCAGGTGCCCAGCCTAACTGGGGACTCAGGAAAGGGGCTTCCTAGAGAGTTATGCATAACCTGACTCATTCATTCATTTAGAGATGAGGTCTTGCTGTATTGCCCAGGCTAGTCTCAAACTTGTGGCCTCAAGTGATCCTCCTGCCTCAGCCTCCCAAAGCACTGTGATTACAGGTGTGAGCCATGGTACCCAGCCATAACCTGACTCTTAAAGAACAAAGGAGACAGAAAAAGCAAAGGAATGTCCAAGGCAGAGAGGAAATGGCATAGGCACAGCGCAGTTTGATTTTATCAGGGATCAAATCCTAGGAAGGGGGTGGATGGTGACACTGGAGGGGTAGCTACAGACTGGATCACAAAGGGCAGATGTCCTACTAAGAAGCTTGGACTTTCTTTTGTTGGTGATGGGACCTACTGAACACAGACATTTTCCCTCCTTGGTGAGTGTCAAAAAAGAAAATGACCCTGAAGTCCAGGGCTCTCTTGATAACATATAATGTATCCTGTGCTTTTCTAACATGTCATCCTTGCACTTTCGTTCTCATTGGGCTGCTGGCTCACCATTAGGTCAAGGAGTGCTGCAAACAGTCTGAGGAGCCACACTTAGATCATGACCACACCATGCAGACTTCCTCCTCTTCTTCAGCCTGACACAGATATGGCACCTGATATGAGTTTCTGTTATTTGGCAGCATAAAGGTAGAGCTGAAGGAGGCTAAGTTGGTCACCTTCAAAGCTATAGTCAGGAGCCAGAGGACAACTGGATTTACTTTCTGTACCATATGGTTGCTTATTGAGGAGAAGCGGTGGGGGCACATAGCTCTGAGTATGGGGGAGCCTGGGAGACAGGAGTTTGTTTTCTGTGACAAAACACTCTCAGGCACAGGGATGACTATGACAGCCACCTTGAGGCAGAATTGCAAAAGAAAGGACCCTGGGGCTGCAAAGAATGCCATGATATCATCTCCTGAGCAACGGCCCCTCTGCAGGTAGGCATCCTATCTCTAATCCATTCTCTTCTGCCAGGAGGCAGGAGAAAGCAGTGGTATAAGTCACAATTTGGAATCAGACACCTCGGTTTGCATTCAAGTTCTACCAAGTACTGGGAAGTTACCCAACCCTTCTGCATTGCAGTTTCTTCCTCTGCAAATGGGGATAAAAGAGTACCTAAGTCATAGCATGAATGTGAGGATTAAATGGGATCATCCACAAAAACAGTTTAGAGGAATATCTGGTCCATAGATGCTCATAATTAACATCAGTTATTTATTTTTTTGAGACTGGGTCTCACTCTAACACCCGGGCTGGAGTGCACTGGCACGATCTCCACTCACTGCAATCTCTGCCTCCCAGGCTCAAGTGATTATCCTGCCTTAGCCTCCCAAGTAGCTGGGACTACAGGCATGCACCAGCATACTCAGCTAATTTTTTGTATTTTAAGTAGAGATGGGGTTTCACTATGTTGGCCAGGCTGGCCTTCCAAAGTGCTAGGATCACAGGCGTGAACTACTGCACCTGGCCAACATCAGTTATCTTTACATGTTGAATGGAAAACAAAAAAGAACTACCTATATTTAAATAATGGCTGAAGGATATAAAATACTGACATACCATTACATACCTGCACACTTATCATGCACACACGCACGTACACACACACACACGCACTGCTGATATAAAGCTATTTTTTTTTTTGAGAAACTTGTTAAAAAATAAACCCAAACTTCCCCAAAGGGTGACTGTTCTTTCTACTTTTCCAACTTTCATTGCGGTTACTTTACATTGGTCCTGGTCACTTCAGGTTGCTGATCACAATGGATGGGTCAACTCACCAATTTGCGGATTTCACATTCTAAATTCTGAATACAGTCCAGTTTCCTCTTGCGGCAGCGCTGGGCCGCGATGCGGTTCTTGCTGCGCCGTCGGACATCATGAATGAACTCTAACTGTTCTGAGGTTAGCTTGTGCATCTTAATCATCATCTGGAAATCGTTCCTTGGAAGATCTGTGATTTGATCTACAGGAAAAGGAAGTTTTACCTGAAACCAAGAATAACAGAAAATGATTAAGGCAGCTGGATTTTAATTCTGGCAGGTGGAACATCAAAAATGATACAACCTTGTTTTTACAATGACCAAGTAATATGGAAACTACTGAAAGCAAGCAGTGATTATTTATTTCTTCTTTAAAGACAAATAAGATGTAATAATACCTGGGTAATCAAACACAGTAAGAACACACACACTGTAAGGTTACTGTTTCTGAGATTTTTGAAGCAAATGGCTTGAATAATATTGGAAAATGTGTCATTTTTCATTGATGCAGCACTTCTGTAAGAAGAATTAGTTGAAATGTACTTCTATAAGACCTACAGCCTAACTCAATAAAACAGTATTTATAGGGAGATATCACATAAGGACATATCTAAAGCACCTGAATGAAGAGAGCCCCACATATCTTGAAGATGTTGGAGACACAAAAAACCCAGTGTAATTCTTAGTTACAATAGCATATGGGAGATAGGAGGATAGTAACTTGGACAGGCTTCACCATCATGTACTAGGACTCAGCAAAAACAGCTTTCATCCTTCTCACCAGACATGAGACCTCCGGCAAGCTACTCCACCTCTCTGAGATTCAATTTCCTCATCTGAAAAATAGGGCATTTTTAAAAAGCCATACAGTGCTATACAAGTGTTTGGAACTTTGGCAGGCTTTATTTTCCAATTTTACAATGTAATGTTGACATTCCTTTGTCAAGAGGTGGGATGCATGTTCCTGCCTTTTGGTCAACAGAATGCAGCAGTAGTATAGTTTCTAGGCTAGGTCATAAAAGGCATTGCAGCTTCCCCTTAGGCCTATTAGAATGCTGGCTAGGGAGAAAATCAGCTGCCATGCCTTGAGGATATTCAAGCAGCTCTGTGGAGAGGCTCATGTGGAGACGAGCTGATGCCTCTAGCTGGCAACCAGCATCACCTTGCCAGTCCTCTGAACAAGCCATCTTGGAAACAGATTCTCTAGCCCCAGTCCAACCTTCAGTTGAGTGCAGCGTCAGCCAACATCTGACTTCTCCTTATTAGAGATCTTCAGCCAAAACTGCTCAAATGGGCCATTCCTGAATTCCTGGCTCACATTTACATTTCTCATAGAAACTGTGAGAGGTGTTAAGTAATTACTGTTGTTTTAGGCCATTAAGTTTTGGGGTGATTTATGATGCAACAATAGACATCGGATATAGGTACTGATCAGCAAAATTCCAATTCTTGACAAATTCCAATTCTTGACAAACCAAGGCAAATAAGTATTATCTAAAGAGAGGACAGCAGTCCCTGAAGGATGGGTCTGTGTCCTTGCTATGTTGTTAAATGATTGTTTACATTTCTTTTTTTTTCTTTGAGATAGGGTCTTGCTCTGTTACTCAGGCTGGAGTGGAGTGGTACAATCAGCTCACTGTAGCCTTGACTTCCTAGGCTCAAGCGATCCTCTTGCCTCAGCTTCCCGAGTAGCTGGGACCACAGGCACATATCACAATGCCTGGTTAATTAAAAATTTTCTTTTTTTGGGGTGGAGGTAGAGATGAGGTCTTGCACCAGAGAGAAGAAAAAAAAAAAAAAGAGATGAGATCTCGCTTTGTTGCCCAGGCTGGTTTCAAACTCCTGGGCTCAAGTGACCCTCCTGCCTTGGTCTCTCAAAGCGTTGGGATTACAGGTGGGAGCCACTATTCCTGGCCTGAAATATTTCTTTTCTTTTTTCTTTTGAGATGGAGTCTTGCTCTGTCGCTCAGGCTGGAGTACAGTGGTGCGATCTCAACCCACTGCAGACTTCCCCTTCCTGGTTCAAGCGATTCTCCTGCCTCAGCCTCCTGATTACAGGCATGCACTGTCATGTCCACCTAATTTTTATATTTTCAGTAGAGATGGATTTCGCCATGTTGGCTAGGCTGGTCTCAAACTCCTGGCCTCAAGTGATCCTCCTGCCTTGGCCTACCAAAATGCTGGGATCATAGGGGTGAGCCACTGTGCCTGGCCTGAAATATTTCTTAAGAGCAACCGAAGAAAAAGTATATGAAAAAGCCCCAAGTATGGAAGGTGAGAAGCAAGCCACTACTCTGTCTCAAGAGACTCCTTGGCACCCATGAGGTGACACAGGCTTGCACCTTTGAGCAGTTTGTTTCTTCCCTTTCTGAGGCTCTTGGAGATGTAGCGGCTTCTGGGTTCGGTCTGGTCCTGCTTCAGAAGCTCCTAGAATAAAAAGGTTGTGTGCTGCCAGGCTGAGACAACGTGTGGGTTAGCTCAGACTGCTTCATTCTTGTTTATATTCGCGTCTGCTTTGGATGAGCCAGCAGATGGCACTATAAACCTAAACATCCTTCAAGTACTAGCCCAGCCCTGTCTCATACAAACACGAGCCACATTGATTTTAAATTTTCCAGTAACCACATTAAAAGAAGCAAAAAGAAACAGGTCACTGGGCACCGTGGCTCACACCTGTAATCCCAGCACTTTGGGAGGCTGAAGTGGGTGGATCACCTGAGGTCAGGAGTTCGAGACCAGCCTAACATGGAGAAACCCTATCTCTACTAAAAATACAAAAAATTAGCTCGGCATGGTGGCATGCACCTGTAATCCCAGCTACTCAAGAGGCTGAGGCAGGAGAAGCGCTTGAACACGGGAGGCAGAGGTTGCAGTGAGCCGAGATTGCGCCATTGCACTCCAGCCTGGGCAACAAGAGCAAAACTCCATCTAAAAACCAAAAACAAATACCAAAAAAACCACCTCAAAAACAGGTGAAATGAGTTTGAATACTACATGTTATTTAACCCAATAGATTCAAATATTTCCAACATGTAGCTATTGAGATACTTTAGTTTTTTTGTGCTAAACATTCCAAATCCAAAGCATATTTTATCCTTACAGCACATTGTAATTCTGACTAGCTGCTTTCAGGGGCTCAACAGCCACGTGCAGCATGTGGCAAATGGATTGGACAGTGCCGGTCTAGGAGACAGAATAAATGGACTCAGTGAATCCCAGCAGCCAGAAAAACACACAGGTCTCAACAGAACTGACCAAAATGCTGTTGGGCGAAGAAACCAACCCCTCGATAGTGTTCAGATGCT
The DNA here is from genome assembly GCA_004027715.1 of Plecturocebus donacophilus. Classification (NCBI taxonomy): domain Eukaryota; kingdom Metazoa; phylum Chordata; class Mammalia; order Primates; family Pitheciidae; genus Plecturocebus; species Plecturocebus donacophilus. The sequence goes on from PVKP010034578.1 coordinate 8,747, forward strand.
GCAGGGTTAAGTCTGTGTTCTTCAAGGGAGTGAGGATGAAGACATTTGATTCTGAGCTCAGGTTTCTCTGTGGTTGCATCATTTGCAGGCAGACACAAGTCCTGATTGCCAGCACTTGTGGCTGGTCAATCCCTGTGCACAAAGGCAAACGAACGAAATGATCATTTGACTTTTCTGTGGTTGGTGCAAGCTCTTTGTCAGGTTCCATCACAGCTCTGAGCTTGTTCAGTGTGGTATTGGCTGAAGGTTCCCAGTGGGTGCTCTGACTCAACTTCCACCTGGTGAGCTCTGTCCCATGACACCTGTAAAATTTTGGTCCAAGAAAGCAAAATTGCAGTAGGGCCCATGATACCACTGTTAGCTTGGCCCTGCTCCAACTGCTAAAGACAGGCAGCCAGGACAAACAGCTCCTTGTTACAGGCTTGGGAAAGGCCTTTGTCCATGGTGCTGTGTTTGCACAGGGCTTCTGATGATATGAAAGAATGTTTGATCTCCCTTTTATACCCGTTGGATAACAAACAGACACTCAGATCCTGCATGGTGCCTCCGGAACACAGAGGTCTGCCTGTTGGAGATGCGGATGTTCCAACGCAGCAGAGGTGGTGACGCTTTGGGGGCTTGTGGAGCTTTCCCTCTGCTGACAACAAAGCCATTCTGCTTCTGCTCTAAATGTGTTTACTTACTCTCAGAAAGAAGATATCCCTATAGTTCAGGCCACAGGGAAAGTCAAAAGGACTTCTATACCAAGAGCTACTGTATTTAAATCATTCAGACAGTGACTATAAAACACCAGGGGAACAGGAGGGAGAGTTGCCAGGAAAAAGGAAAATCAACAATGCTAGTTTCAAAGTCCTTGAGGCAAAAGGCCATACCATATTTCAGCAGAGCTGCTGCAACTCAAGCTGCTTTTTCAAGTGGGTCAGAGGAAAAGGTAATAGTCAACTATAGACTTTCTTCCAGGTGAAACAAAACCCCAACTCACTCTGGTTTCTCTTTACAAGTCTCTGTTCCCCCTCTAGCAAGTGAGGACTTATGTTCACTAACACGCAGGGGTCTCGGAGGTGTTCTCAGACAGGCACGGGGGCGGGGCGGGGCAGGGCAGGGAGACGACTTGACCACATCTATGTGTTGTTTCCTGAATAGTAATTTCCAAGCCAGGGACATCTTCTCTGGAAATAAGGAGCAGCCACCGACTCTGATCCCATGGAGGATATGCCTCTCCCAGGCTCTCGGCACTCAGACATTCCTCAAATGGGGCTGAGAAGTCAGAGAAGGACAGCAGGCCTTGGAAAGTGGAAACACATCAAGAAGGTTGAGGCCTGGTTCTTTTCCTTCTAGAGAATTATTCCGAGCCAAACAAGCCCAGTCGGGCTTAACATCTTACTGACTGTCCCTCCACACACTCACTCCTCCAGGAACTCACTTTGCAGTGGTGGCTTGGTTTCCTAAATAGTCCCAACATCCAACGTGATGAGGTGAAGAGTCCTGTGAACTGTCGCCACTACCTCTAGTTATACTCAGCCACCCACATGCAGCTCCAAGCACACAAGCTGCATATAAGGGGAAGGGCACGTGGGATTCGTGGGTGCCACTTTCTCTTTAGTCAGGAGTCTACTACTTTGGTTTTCAGTAGAGACTCGGAGAGTCAGGGCAGCCACTGAGTCAGCAGGCCAAGGGCCAAACAGGGCACCACAGACCGGTGCCACAGTTGGCACAATAAGCTGCTGTTGATTTTATTCAGCCCAGCAAAGTGCTGACTCTTCTCCCCTCTGGAACACAACAGGAGAAGCAGGACTCGAGGTGGGTTTTTAGCATGGTACCTGCCCTGTCCTGCTAAGTATGGCTACAGGAGGGTTAGTTCTTCTGCATACTCCAGCTCTTTTTAATTTTTTTTTCTTTTAGAGAGGGTCTCGCTCTGTTGCCTAGGCTGGTCTCAAACTCCTGGCCTCAAGCGATCCTCCTTCCTTGGCCTCCCAAACTGTTGGGATCATAGGCATGAGCCACCATGCCTGGCTAGGCTCCAGCTCCTTAGCAGTCAGTAAAACCGATGGTCCCTGCTCAGGGACTCTCAGGTCCAGGTATGACATCTGGGCAGTGCATGGAACGTACACATGTCTCCCTGCATGCTGTGTGTCTCCTCTGCTGATGAGGCAGAGGGCCTGCACAGGGGAGGCTGTAGGCTGGACCCCAGGATGCCAGTGCCTCCTTCACACCAAAGAGAAATCAGCTTCTTTCTCTTCCCTGCCAACAGCCACAGCCATTCTTTGGCCTAAACCATCATCCCCTTCCTCCCAGTTAAGAGGAAACATTGAAAAATTATGTATTATTATATATTATTCTCTAAGTATTATACAAAAATTATATATTATATAAAAATAGCTTCTTTCATAAAAGACAAAAGAAGGGCAAAAAATTCTCATCCTCAAATGATGACTCTTGCTCCGGTAGATTTCCCTGTGATCTTTGTTTTCTCTGCATCTTTTTTCGTAGTTGCAGTCAAGTGGTGCTGTATCTACCTCATCCAACAAACATTTCACTTGCCTAGTGTCTCTGGTTTGCTGAGTGAAGGTTACTGGAGAATCAGGACGTGGCTACAAATTTTGCAGAAAAAGCCAGAATTTCCTCTAGAAATCTCAGTGGAAGACTAGTTTGTTAATATTTTTTCCTATTTCATTTCTTGGTTTCATTACCAGATGTTGACTGGAACCCACAGGAGTAGGGTCACATCAGCATGATACTCTGAGGCACTGATAGCTTGGTCAGCTCTCCAAGGTCCTTAACGCCTGTGCTCTGAGGAGACCCTCAGATCCAGGGAGTTGTCGAGGAGGAAGCAGTATGCCCATTACACAGATGATTCCAGTGCTGCTGGAACCAGGATAACCAGCTCAGTGCTGGGCAGATGCCAATGACAAAATCTCCCCTCCCAGGGGAAGAAATGTTTCCCACACAATTGTCCTTCCACACTCTCTTTTCACGGTCCAGCTTCTGGGACAAATACAGGACACCTGGGATTTAGTTGTGATAATTCAATTAATTAGTGTGTGATCTCAGGCAAGTCTTCATTCTGTCTGTCCTGAAGTTCTGTGAGGATCTGGGAGTCGGAGGGAGATAATGCCTGCCCTACTTAGCTCATAGGTTTCCTATGAAGAATACAACTGGTTGACAGGTGGAGAAAGTGCTTGGAAAAGTTTCAACTGCCTTACAGATACAAGGGATTACTCTTTCTGTTTATTAGCCCTATCTATCTTTGTCACATAGTTTCTTCTTCAGATGTATGCTTTGGAATTCCAGACACTCACAATGTTCTAGACAACATAAAAACACTGTTTTAATTAGAAATATGGCTGATTTCTATGCTGCCCAGCAAGGTTTCTTTTTATTAAGCAGACCAATTACAGACACTTCTAAAAACACGCCTGATTCACCAAACCACAAAAATGATTGTAAAAATTTTATAGACAATATGTGTCTCAAAGTCAGCATTTGGGTGGGAAGATTTAGAGTCAAACACACCTCTTCTATTCTGTACCATTTCCATGTTTTCTCTGGACTTCTCTCTCTCTTCCCTTCTCTCTCTCTCTCCTCCCCTGGCTTGCCCACCCCCAACACACTCTCTTACTCTCACACACTTTTTGACCCCTCTCGATGTAAAGCATGTTAATAAAGCAAGTCCAACGAATCCCTACTTTGTGCAAATAAACTCTCTGCCGTACTTCTTTACTAAAATCTACAACTGAGTAGAAATGGTCCAGTTACAAAGCTTTCTTACTGAGCAGCTTTTTTTTTTTTTGGAGAATGCTGCATTTTATTTTGGAAAATGACTGTGATTTTCTATAATTTTAGTTTTTAAATTTTATAATTTAAAAACAAACCTATAAACCACAATGAGATAAACCATAACTATTTCACACCCACTAGAGGGCTTTAACAAAAAAGATGGACAATAACAAGTGCTGATGAAGATACAGAGAACTGGATCCCTGATACACTGCTGGTGGAAATGTGAAATGGTACAGCCACCTTGGAAACAGTCTAGTAGCTCCTCAAAAGGTGAAATACAAGTTATATGATTCAGCAGTTTCACTCCTAGGAATATTATGAAAATAACTGAAAATATATCTTAAAAAATCTTGTACTCAAATGCTCACAGCAACATTATTTATAATAGCCCCAAAGTGGAAACAACTCAAATGGCTCAACCAATGAACAGATCAACAAAATGTGGTATGGATCAACAAAATGGAATATTACTCAGCAATAAAAGGGAACAAAATACTAACATATGACAATATACCTGGTGAATACATCAATGGCAAGGGTAAACTTTGAAAGTATTATGCTAAAGTGAAAGGAGCTAGACACAGAAGTCTATATCTAGCGAGGTTCTATTTATACAAATACCCCAAACAGGTACATCTATAGAGACAGAAGGTAGATTATTGGTTGGCTGGGGTTGAGGGGAGTGGGCAATGAGGAGTAACTGCTAATGGGTACAGCATTTCCTTTTAGGGTGATGAAAATGGTCTGGAATTACATAGTGGTAATGGTTGTACAATACTGTGACTATATCAATAACCACTGAATTGTTCATCTTAGTAGGGTGAATTTTATGGTAAGGGAATTATGTGCTAATTTAAAAAATACACCTATGCAAGATATTACAGACATACACAGAAATGAAACTTCCTGGCCGGGTGCAGTGGCTCACGCCTGTAATCCCAGCACTTTGGAGGCCGAGGCGGGCGGATCATGAGGTCAAGAGATCGAGACCATCCTGGCCAATATGGTGAAAGCCTGTCTCTACTAAAAATACAAAAATTAGCTGGGTGGGGTGGCACATGCCTGTAGTCCCAGGTACTCAGGAGGCTGAGGCAGGAGAATCACCTGAACCCCAGAGGCAGAGGTTGCAGTGAGCCAAGACCATGTCACTGCACTCCAGCCTGGTGACAGAAAGAGACTCAGTCTCAAAAAAAACCGAAAGAACTAAAAAAAACAAACAAAAAAAACCTAAAAAACCCCAAGAAATGAAACTTCCCCTCCACATCTCTCCAATGGTGCTCCCAGTTTTTTCTTACTCTCTATTAATTTTATTTATACACTGTATATTCAGGAAACAAACTAGGACCTTGTGCATACTGTTTTGTGACTGTTTTCACTTAATATGACTTGTTCATTTTTTTTTTAATTAGAAGAAAAAAATTCCCAATCTAACTTCTTAAGAAATATAACAAATCCAGAAGTCATAAAGAAAGACTTATACCTTGACTACATAAAACTAAACATTTTTTATATGGGAAAAGATACAATAAATAAAGAAGCCTAAGGGAATATCTAAGCAACACTTATGAGAAAGAGTTAATATTCCTAATATTAGGGATTAAGATTCCTACATGTTGATTTAAAGTTAAACAACACAAAAGAAAAATGGGCAAAGAGGCAAACCAGCAATTCACAGCAAAGGAAATATAATGTTCAATACACACAAAACAAGACGTTGGCTTCATTAGTAGTCACCATTTTTGCCATCCAATTGGCAAAAATTAAAAAGACTAGTGACAACTAGTATGGCTAAGAATAGGGGAAATTAGACACTCCTAAGTTGCTGAAGGATATGTGAATTGCTACAACATTCTGGGTAGGTCATTAGGCAGTATTTAATGGGGACAACCTTTAACCCATCTATGAAACTAACCCACAAAAATAAAAGCACCACTACTAACAGTATGCTCATAAAATGTTTATTACAGCAATGTCTGTAAGAGGGAAAAACTGGAAACAACTGAAATGTCTGGTGATAAGCAACAGCTGAATGTACCATGATTTACGAGAACCAGAGACACTAGAGAAACATGTCTTGGTCCTATGTGATCGACCTACAGCCATGTACATGGTAGACAGCTATGTGAAAAAAGGAGGCTGTTAACTCTACAGTATAAATGCCACGAAAATAAAACCCAAACCCATAGAGAGGTGAATATATATTTATATATTGTAGAAAAAGAAAAAGCCTATTAAATTTGGTATGTTTGAAGCTGGGTATGCTGTGTACTAGAAATTAAAAAAGAACATCATTTTAAAAAGCTGATTATGATAAAGGATAATACTGTGCTAATTTGATCTTTCTTGAAGCTAGGAAACAGTTAAAAAAGGAAGGGAGAAGCCAATGGTTATCAGATGAGACGGAAGGGCTGTTTAACATGGTATAGCTACAACATCTTATAGAATATAAAGAATGTTAACACTTTTCTTTTGATCTAACATTTTGGCTTCTTATTGGAGTGAAGGAAGAGAGACTGGGAAAGTGCATGTGAAGTATTAAGACTGGTGTCTGGCCAGGGGTGGAAACTCCTGTTTTGATTTCTGACTCTGGTATCTCCTTGGGGTTCACTTGAAAGAGAAGGCACCTGGATCTCATATGAGAGCAGGTCAGGGGAGAATCAGCCTGACAGATGCTGGCTTCTTCTGGATCCATTCAGGAAAACCAATTTTGACTGGTGGGGAAGGATCTGTCTTGAGCACTATTATTGGGGCCAACACTTCAACCAGGGTCAAAGTAACGCCCCAAAGCAAGTTACCAACTCCCTGAGCAGCAGTCATGGTAAGTCCCCAAGACAGTTCTTGGAAACCTAACCTCTTTTACCCTAGGAAAACGAAGATGTCAAATTGGGAAAAACCTTAGCTTTACTGTGACTATTCTGTCCAAACTGTTCCAAAATGGCATAGAGCTTTGGTAAATATCTCTTCTTTCACTATTCAGGAATGCAGATAGATTCTTTTTTTAAAGGTGAAAATAAGAGTATTTTTAAGAGCAGGGGTATTTATCAAGGGAAGACTGGTGCTGTTCATGACTATTTTACAGGTTGAATGAGTCCTCCTTTTAATTGAGTTACTATTTTCAGTTCTAAGGTAAACAACTGACATGGCCCCAACACAAAAGAATACATGTGTTCTAGCTGTGGTCCCAAGTTCCAAGTAGTGACTTTATGATCTTTTTTGGGATATGGAAGGAGGGCAAAAGAAGATGTATCTGAAACTCAAAGTTCTTTGAGCATATGCAAATGTCATAAAAACACAACCCTTCCTTCAGCTTAATGGCAAGGCTCCTTTTTTCTTTTTTTTTTTAAAAGACAAGGTCTCACTCTGTTGCCCAGGCTGGAGTGCAGTGGTACAATCTCAGTTCACTGCAACCTCCTCCTTTGGGCTCAAGTGATCCTCCCACCTCAGTCCCACAAGTATCTGGGACTACAGGCATGAGTCACTACACCTGGCTATTTTTTTGTATTTTTCGTAGACATGTGGTCGCCCAGGCTGGTCTCAAACTCCTGAGCTCAAGCGATCTACACGCCTCGGCCTCCCAAAATGTTAGGATTACAGGTGTAAGCCACTACGCTCGGCTCCAGGCTCCTCTTAAAGGAGACAAAAAACAAAGATTGCAGGCATTTGTCTTCTTCCCTCTACACCAGTCCTTGGTAGGAAGTCATGATGCAGATGAGTTGGACATGGTGACTTGCCTTCCGCATCAGGCACGCTCATAAACAGTCTCAGAACAAAAGGAAAATCTCACAAAAGAGGTCAGAGGGAAAGAATGAGTGAGGAGAGAGAGGACACAACCTTTCACTACTTTCAGGAAAGCTCAATTCTCCCAAGGTCAGGGACACAGATGTGAGCCTGGCTTGGGGCACTGGGTACAACTCACCATCCCAAATCTAAGGGGAGATGGCATATTCAAATGTGAATAGCTCCCATTCAAATTTCCTAATTTCTTTTAAATTAAATCCTTTCAGAGTTTCTCTGTCCTCCATTTCTGCTAGGCAGTTAAGAGAAGGGCAGAAAACAGGCTAGCGAGCAAAGAAGGAAGTGACCATACGGCATTTCTGCAGTTGGCACAGGTGCCTTTGGAATCTGTTTCCAAAACATGCCCAAACTAAAACCTCATGTGCTTCTTGCCAATCTTGCAGAGGCTGAATAAAACCACACGTGGCTCTGTAAAAAGCCAACTCACCCCGTAAGGCATTTTTGCTGTCTGGTTGGGTTAACATCTCTGCCTTACAGAGACTGATAACATCCAGAGAACACAGACAGGTACCAAGGTCGCTGGCCTCAGGAGGACCACAATTCATTTCTTCCTGTGTTTTTGCGATACACAGCTCTGAGAAGGGACTTGTCACTGGGTTTGTTCACTCCCGCTCCTGAGGGGAGGTCTGAGACACAGGTAGCAGTCTCAGGCTGGTACTTTGTCAATCAGCAAGACAGTGCAGTGAACGCCAGGTCACGAGACAGACTCTCTCAGGTCTTTCTAGGGAATGCTCGTATTATTTGGGAGGTGGGTCCTCTAGGGGGTCCCTTCTTTCCTCTCTTTAAGTCTTGTGAGTCTTGCTCACGATGTGGCTGTTGTTGCCCCTGTTCCCTTCTCTCAGCAATGGTAAGACACACATGGAGCCTCTGGACATTTTTCCTATAAAGTACTTTGCTTTCAGGGTGGACGAAACTGCCACTCTACCCCACGACTACTCAAAATGTCTTCCTAGCATTTGAGGAAGCTTGGGAAATGATCCATTATCCATGATGTGTGGCTGACTAGGGTGCTTCTGTGACGACCCCAGGACTGGGATGGACAGTGAGCCTTCCATCACCTTCACTGTGATAGACATGGGATGGCCCTGGGGTCTTCTGTTGACAAGAAAAATCTAAAAGGTTCTGGGAAAGTGCTGATCTATTTGGTTTCAATCAATCAATCTGGAAAGAGATTCTGTATCTTCCTGTGTGCTGAAGGGGTGAAGGGCAAGGATGAGGGTGATGAACATGGCATCCTTCCAAAGCAGATGTAGGAGGGGGAGAGAGGGAGGAGGAAGAGGGGGGTCTGGAGTGCCTCAGAGCACTTCATGCATTAGATTTCAGCGTATCTACTCAGTATCTTGCCTTTGCTTGTTGAGTATTGAGATCCGGATCAAATATCAAGTGCCTTTCTAAGACAGAAGTGTTTAATGTGGAATCACCTTCAGTATCCTGCCTCTGTGGATGGGGGAGGCAGTCTCTCTACTGTCATCTTTAATTTCAGAAAGTAAGAATGATCTGGGAGTGATGGGGGGGGTGCTGGGAACAGTCCAGATAAAGGACCTAAAGGGTGGGTCACATGCTTGAATTTATGTGGGTTCCCTACCTCCTGGCCCCTGTCCTGCACAGGACACGACTCACTGTCTGCTTCCGAGAACGATCCGGATTCGTCACTGGAGTTGGTTCCATAAGACTGCTCACATTTAATTTGGGGCCGCACTTGGTTGTACATTCCATCTCCCATCAGGCCTGGTTCCTGATGTTCTGTGGCAAGGAATCTGGCTCCCTGGGAACAGGGTGAGGAGGAGAACTCACAGAGAGGGAGGCTGCAGGGTGAGCCCCCGCTCCCATCCTCTGCGTAGGAATAGGAGGAGCAGGAGCTGGAAGTCCTGGTCCTGGTCTCCAAAGGGGGTGAGCGAGGGCAGACTTTGATTGGCACCGGGCAGCTGGTGTTGGGCCTCATCCTTCCTGGCAAGTGGTCGGCCATCAGCCCACCGTGGGAGTAGGCCTGCGAGCTGGGGAGGGACTGGCCAGCTCCCACCCACAGACCCTTTGGCACCGGCTCAGAGAGGTCTTTGTCCAAACTGCTCACCCCAGAGAATGAATGCACCGAGGTGCTCACTTGGTCACAAGCACTGGAGGAGAAGATCACGCTCCTCCGGTCCAGCTCTCCCTCCTGTTTACAGAGAGCCTCCAACCCAGGCCCCCTGAGGGGCGACCCCATGGTGAAGTTGGACACTTCCTTCTGGCCTACGTGGGGCTGTCCATAATTCCCTGTGAAAGGGGTGTAGTCAGTTTTAAGGTCACCCTGAGTGATCCCCTTGTCAAAAGGGCACGCTGGACTCCTCGCAAAGTGCTGCTGAGATGTACTGGGCAGTCCAGACAGCTCCACACTTTTTGTTATGCTGAACAGAGATCTCAAGCAGGAGGGTGAGGCCACGCCCCTGGATCGGTCCAGGCAGGCGGCCGTGACTGGGGCCGTAGGGGTAGGGGCAGGGCTGGGCTGTTTCCGGTCCATCTCGATGTCCCCCGCTCTGTCCTTGGCGTCAGGCTCATCTCCAGACAGGCAGAGCGTGATGCTGTCTTCCTCATTCTCTTCACTGGGCGGCTCACTTTTAATCTGCCCCATGGCAAGACCCGGCTTGAGGCTGTTGCTAGAGTTATCTTCCCCGTTTGTGCTTGCAAAACCTGAGGTACTGTGTGACGATGCATTATAGACATTCTTGGTACATGCAAGCTGGTATTTCTTGTATCTGGGGTACTGGGTCAACGCGTCCTTTTCTGAGCTCTCCTTGGTGTCTGTGGGCACGTCGGGCTCGGGCAGCAGGGCTTCTTCCTTCTCTGCTACGGGGATGGCGGCGGCCTCAAAGCTGATGGGCTCTGGAAGCATCTGGTCCCTGGGGCAAGCCATCTTGGCTGTCTCTGAATCCATCGTCTCCTCCTCTTCTTCCTCCTCCTCTCCTGCAGAGTTCTCACGGTCCGCGCGGTCCTCGTGTGGGCGCTGGCACGCAGCATCCTTCCGGCACACAAACAGGCCATCCTCGCTGTTCAGGAGCTGGGTCTGCAGGAAGCTGAAGCAGGAGTCCTCCAGGTTGTGCATGCGCAGGAACTCAGCACAGCGGATGACCTCGCGGATGTTTTCTCTGCTGAGTAACAGCTTGGCAGTGTAGGCAAACTGTAACAGCGGCCCAAAGCCCCTGGCTGTGACCTGCAAAACAAACAGGGAAATCGCCAACATTACCATCAGCACCGCTATTGTCCCGAATCCCTCAACTGAAGCAAGATAACCAGACAGTGCTAATGTCCCAGAATAAAGACTGCAAAGGGGCAGTTAATCTTGTAGTACTGGGTCAGCAATGATTCCGCTTCCAATAATTAGTGCCTGTCTCACGCATGCCACTGTTGTACTCTATCATAGCACAGGCAGAACTGAAAATCACCAGGGTCAAGTGGCTAAACAAGATGACAACGGGTTCAGTGTTTACACTAATAAAATATCCTGGCAAAAATGCACGGTGACAATGGGGAGCCTATTAATTTCCCTACCAATCAGTCCTGTTGAGAGTCATTCTACACGAGAGGGGAGTGTTGTGACACTTCCTGCAGCTTGCTGGAGCCCAAGAAAGCCTTAATGTTTTCTTGTCAACCACAAAAATGGCAATGTGGCCCTGCTATAAACTAAGTCCAGAGAGTTGCAAAAATAGTTTTCCTTCACTTACAATGTTAAAAGAGACATGAAAAACAACTCCTGTTTTGCCCATCCATCACGATTTCTACTTGGGACTTTTGGTCATCATGTCCTACCTGATCTTACAATGATGATCTCATCTCACCAGAGATGATGACAATCAAAAGCAATGTGTTCAAGAAGAAATCAACTCCTAGCCCATAATGAATGGTGGTTGCAGAGCTAAACAAACCAGCTGTCATTTAAATGGTTGAAGCTACTGAGTGGCACAGGGTATGGGCCATTCCTTCTCTAATTATTAGCAGCAGCTTTGCCATGCAGCTGTCTTTTTTTTCCTGGTAAATCTTCAGGGGCTAAGCGTACTGTCATTTGCTGCTTATCCATTATATTTCACACAGATTGAAAGTGTGCTATTTATGCACAGCTTGCATATGCACACCAACACGTGTGTGTGTGCATGCATGCCCGCTCACACACTACGACTTAGACAATTAAGAATATGTTGCCTAAGGCCAATTGCTTTTTCAGATGGAAATGGATTAAACTTGCTGGTGTTCATCAGGGGAGGCTTCCTTACCCTGAATGTAAAACCACACATCCTCTAGGTTTTGCAAGCACTGCTCACCTCACAGGAAGGTGAGGCCCGTCTTCAAATCCTGTACAAATCAAATGAAAGCAGCAATCATGGGGTCCTTGCTGGAAGCCACGGTAGCAGTGATACAAAATTTCAGCTTGGGGAGTGAGTGCACAGCAAGGTGAACCGGCAAGCTTTGTGGCTGACTTCTTTGTGTATTAAACTCACTGCAGCACACAGAGCCAAAATTCTTGTAAGGACCTGTAACTGTCTCAACTTGGACATTCACTCCTTTGGGAGCCCTTCCCATTCCTCTTAGAGAGAATGAATGACATTGCCCTCTCAGCCCCCATAGCCAGATGAGGAAATGACCTGGATTCTCCAGGGAAGTACTGATTTCATATCATTGCATTCTTTCCAGTAAGGGAAATTTCTTAGACATGTAACTGAAAGGGATTTTAATTGTTAATCTGTTTGAAGTACTTAAGATTCCAAATTAAAAACTTCTTTTTCTGTCAGATGATGAGTCCAGAGATATTTGGTTAAAAAACAAAAACGACTACTAGACTGACATTACAAATTCTATATGGGCAATCATTGTCATCTCCCTTTTATTATACTTGTGTCTGTTTCTACCATAAGAGAGCAAGCTCCTTCACATCAGGAATGGTTTTGTTTCTCTTTATAACCTTGCATTTAATCTAACCTGGGGTTTAACTAAAATGGTAAATACCTGTTAAAAGCATGTATGTTACTGAATGTGTCGTAAGTCAAACTGTGTCATAACATACTACTACTGTGTACAGAGGGTGACAACACAGTCTGTTTGGAGGGTGTTGTCTCCAGTTACTTTTGGAGCAAGGCATCATGTAAACCAACTAACCAAATCAATCAACTGATCAAAGGCAGGAAGGCAAGGGTCTTTGTTTGTCCTGTGTCACAGTACCAGTATTAAAAAGGAGCTCAAGTGACCAACACTTTTGTATGCTGCTAAGCTGACATAGTAATAGATTCAGCACATACAGTACCGACAACACATCTGTTTTATATCTTTTTCTTCCAGGAATATTTAAAAGAAAGTAAAAAAGCAAGGACATGTGTATTTATAGGTAACTGAAGAAGGTGATAAGAATGTCACATGACCTATTCCTTTACTGCCACATGGCTCCACCACAAAGAAAGAAATGATGGAATCAATGCAGGGTTGACCCCTGCCCCCATAATGATCCTATGCTCCTCTGTAATGTGCCGATCAGGTGGATAACGCACTTCTTGAGTTTTGGCAAAAGTGCTCACTATATGGGAAATGTAGGAAACTAATTTCAATGCTATTTATACTGTTCAGTTTTTCTCATACTCCCATCCTCATCACCATTTTTTTTAATGCTGTGGGTCTAAATAAGCCTTACCATTATCCTCCATTGTGGCCTCTTTTAAAGAAAATTTCTAAAGAAGCCAGGGACATCCATGGGGATCTGTAGATCAAGAAGCAGTACTGGGAGTCACCCTCTGCCACATGGTGGCAAGGAGCTGGAGAAAACATCTCTGCTCAGGGAAGAGCTGATGCTTAAATGCATGAATGGGACCAAGGATGTCAATGGCCAAAGTCTGCACATCACAGATCAACAACACTCCTTAGATCACTGAGGCTTAGGAGACATGCTGACCTTGAAATGATCATCCTATGGTCATGAAAAAGTCACAGATAAAAAACCAGGTTTGTAAACTGTCATTTAAGCCCAAGGGCAGAGGAATTGGTGTCCTCACCATGAAAGTTCAAGAGCGTATAACTAGCTCTTCTATCACACTGGTTTCAATCCTGCTTTGTCATATTTAAGTCTGCAAGATTTTGCTTAGCTTCTATTTGTGAGGCTTTGCTGGATGTGCCAGAATGGCCATTCACCAAGTATTTCCTAGTGCCTACCACTGTGCTCTCATAACGCCCTGCAAAGCAGGCATGACTGCCCTGTTTTGTAGATAAGGAAACTGTGAAGCAGGGAGGTGAAGGAGTTTATCCATGGTCACAGAGCTAGTAAGTGGAGAGCTGGGATTCCAAACTAAGTCCAGCCTGTTTCTTCTTCTGTGCTAAGAGGTGTGAGAGAAGGATGTGTGCAGGACTCAGGCCCATGCTCAGGAGACCTACAATTTAGCTTTGTAGAAGAGGTACAAATGATGAAAAGTTAACTAAGTAACAATGTAAGTCAGTCAACAATGGAAAGGCCATTGCAAGATTATATGACTAGCTGTCAACTGAGAAATCCAGACAAGTTCAGGAGACTGCTGAGGGGCCTACCGAGATCTGTGGGGGGCCCCTGAACACTTATCAGGACACCTGGAGTGTCTGCTCTCGGTCAAGCGTTATTTTGATATGATGGCTACTTTCTGAACTGCCACAACAGTCCCTCCCAGGAAATCATCTCTGGTCTACTTTAGGCAGTAGTAATCGCTCCAGATACACAAAACAGAAAGCATGTGCCCTTCATACCTGCCAGTAAGTGTTACAACAAGACAGAGGCTTCCTAAACACTGGTTTAGCCTCCATCTTGAGAAGCTGGCACTGTCTACCCATTTTCAGGAACAATTTACATTCATTAACTATACTCAGAAGGCAAATATTCAGGTACCAGTGTAAAGCTATATGTCCATGAAACTGTGACCACAGGTCTGCATTGTTACTTACTTGTTTGTTTTTAACAAATAAGGCCCAGGTAATGGGAAAAAATAAGAGGGGTTGGGAGGTGGAGAATCACACACAAAACTAACAACCCATAAAAATGGTATTTTAAAAAGTAATGATCATAAAGTTAAAATGGAATGAAATGCTTAGAAATAGCAGAATAGTTCCAATTCACTGACGTTAATGAACCTGTGTCCCTCTGCTCTAAGGGAAGCAGACTCATCTAGGCTAAAATCCACTGGTCAGCAGTAGCCTCAAGGTATGAGAAACAAATGCAAAATATGGTATTAGGGACAACTTGGGATAACAGTCTTGCATTTTGAATGAAAATATTTTGAATGCCTCATTTTGAAGAATATTTTTTCATCACACTTAAATATGTAACTACCTGGTCTCATACTGTGCAATACTCATTCTGATACAGATGAGATGGGATCACACACTGGGGGCAGAATACAGTGTGCCATGTGGGGCTGAGACCTGGGAGAGGGCAGGAAGTTAACCCCGCAACCTCCCACTGACTGCTTCCTAGGAGGTGATGACCTTAGCTAGCAGTTGGCACATATGAGTTGCTTCAACCCTGAAAGAAATAAGGCCAGAGAGAGATCCAAGATGGCCGATCACTAGCAGCTCAGGATTGCAGCTCCCAGTGAAAGCGCAGAGAGCCAGTGGACGCCACACTTACCGATAAATTTTTGCTGCCCACGGACCAGGACATTCCCAGTGGAGGAGCCCCACGGGTCGCCAGCGCGACCCTTTCGGCTGGCGCGGCTTTTTTGCCGGCGCCTCGGCTCGGCGGCTCTTGGTGCGGAGTAAACGGGACTGAGTCTCCTTTTGGATGATGTTTGGCG
>PVKP010034579.1:0-25062 GCA_004027715.1 Plecturocebus donacophilus
GCAATGGTCAGGGATGTAGAAGCAGATTTCTAATGCAATGGTCAGGGATGTAGAAGCAGGTTTCTAATGCAATGGTCAAGAACGGATTCAGAGTGCACTGCTTCCTTTATTGGTCTGTCACAGTTGAAATTTGATTTGATGAAAATATTTGCCTTAGAGAAAACTTTGCATATTCTCTTTATTACTAAGTGATATCAGCTCTATGTTTAGAATAATACTATCTAAGAGTTCATTTTAATTAATACTCTTATATCATTTTCAAGTGTGACTTCATTGTGGTCATGTGAATTAAGCCTTTAGTGAGGTACATATGAAGTAGAGAATAGTGCTAAGACTATAATTTTATATGCTGTAGCTGAATTGAATTTTGGATGCAAAGATATAATCAATGAATGAAAAGTAATAATGACCTTGTTACTTTATTTCTAAATGGATTTTAATATTGAACAGACCATCAGAACTCTATAGAGTAGAATAAATTGAGTGTAATTTATTCAGATATATATCATAAAGTTCTGAAATTTATTCAACAGACTTCACATACATTTCTTGTTGCTTTGTGTTTTTTTTTTTTAATAAAGTGGCATTGAACAAGTATATAGAAAGACATAGTCATAGATAAGGATATTAGGAAGACATTTTAAGAAAGAGATATATCTATATATGTTTATATGGAATGATTTTTAAATTCTGTTATTTAACGGGAAAAGTGGTGTACAGCATGTCTGGTAGGCAGATTATAAGACGGCCCCCCAAATCCCTGCATGCTGGTACCTAAACCCTTATGTAATTCACACCCCTTGAGTGTCAGTGTGACCTTTGACTTACTTCTAACAAATAGAAAACGACAAATGAGATGGGGTATCATTTCCATTATTAGGTTACATATGATTGTAAGTTCTATCTTGCTAGCAGATTATATTGCCTCTCTGCCTTTCACGCTTGATGTAATAGCTAGTCTCTTTGGAGAGCTCTACATGACAAAGAACTAAGGGGCTGTTTCGGTGAACAGTCAGCTAGGAACTGAAGCCCTCAATCCCATAGCTGGCAAAAAAAGCCTAGAAGGGGATTTTACTGCAGGGAAGTGTTGAAAAGAGACCCCAGGCCTAGATGACATCTTGATTGAAGCCTTATGAAAGCCCTTGATACAGAGAATACAGGTAAGCTGTGGCTGGACACCATGTCTGGAGATGCTGTATCATAATAAATATGTGTTGTCTTAAGCTGCAGGGATGGCTAACTAATACATATTTTGCTGCCTGGAAGCAGGATGTTTCTATAACAATTGTAAAAAGTGTGAGAGTAGCATTGGAACTGGGCAGTAGTTAGAGGCTGGAAAGATTTGAAGGAGAATCATAAAGAAAGCCTAAATTGCCTTGACTAGGCTATTAGTAAAAATTTGAACTCTGAGGATACTGCTGATGATGACTTAAGCGGGGCATGTTATCAAAACCCAGAGGGACACAGACCCTTATTTTGAAGAGGCAGAAAGCTTGGCAAAGTTTTCATCCCAATTATGTGGAAAACAGAATATTTACATAGCAAACCTGGTCATTTAGCTAAGGCAATTTCTTTCTTTTTTAAAAAATGTGTTTATTATACTTTAAGTTCTGGGGTACATGTGCAGAACATGCAGATTTGTTACATAGGTATACATGTGCCATGGTGGTTTGCTGCACCCATCACCCCATTATCTCCTAATGCTATTAGGAGATTATACTCTTCTCCTATTCTCCTATTATAGTATTCTCTTAAAATTATTAGAAATAATATTATTTCTCCTAATACTACCCCTCCCCTAGCCCCCTACCCTCTGCTATCCCATCCCTATCCCCCTGCTCCCCGACAGGCCCCAGTGTGTGATGTTCCCCTCCTTGTGTCCATGTGTTCTCATTGTTCAACTCCCACTTATGAATGAGAACATGAGGTGTTTGGTTTTCTGTTCTTCTGTCAGCTTGCTGAGAATGATGGTTTCCAGCTAAGGCAATTTCTAATCAAAGTGTTGAAGACACTACCCCTCTTCTTCTTGCTCCTTATAGTAAAATGAAAGAAGAGAGAAATTGAAAGTTGAACTGTCAAATGAAAAAGAAATTAGGGCTGATGATTTTTTAAAGTTCTCAACTCCTCATATGGCAAAAGACGTGAAAATTAAGAAATTACCTTCAATCACTGTCAGAAAAACCTGTTCTAAACGTAAGGCCTCGACTAAAGACAGAGCTGAGTGTGTGAATGGAAAAACTTTTTTGTTAAAACGTTGGAAAGATAAAGGATCAGAGTACTTAGTCACAACAGATTCATGAAAAAGAAATTGAGGTATGCCTAATGGAGGCCTTCAGTGAAATCATGGGCCTTCTAGAAAGTGTTAGGGCACTGTCCCTAGCCATCTCAGCAGAAGCCCAAGGTAGAAAAGGGTTTATCTAGACACAGTTGTAGGTGTAACTTCCATTGGATGAAGCGAACTCCAGTGAAATTCACAGAAGGCTCAAAAATACTTGAGAAAATTGTATCACCAAAACATCTCCAGTTTAGATAGTTTGAACTGAGAAAAGAGTAAAGAAAATGAAAAAAGACTCTAGGACTTCTCTGAATTTTTATTGGCAAAAAGCATACTGAGAAACACACTTTAGTGCGACACATACTACCTATCATTAAAAAAAGAAAAAAAGAAGGTAATTTAAGGAAGAAATTAAGAGCCCAGAAGGCAGAGCCAAGGATCACAGAGAATTATTCCCAGGCCTTGGAACCTAATCAAATAACTTCAAACCTTTGGCTAGTGAAATTTCAAAATTACTATGAACTCTCTTTGAGATAGAGTTTTGCTCTTGTTGCCCAGGCTGGAGCACAATGGCAAGATCTCGGCTCACTGCAACTTCCGCCTCTCGGATAAGTGATTCTCCTGCCTCAGCCTCCTGAGTAGCTAATTTTGTATTTTTAGTAGAGATGGGGTTTCTCCACATTGGTCAGGCTAGTCTCAAACTCCTGACCTTAGGTGATCTGCCTGCCTCAGCCTCCCAAAATGCTGGGATTACTGGCCTATGAACTCCTTTTTACCTCCCAATTCTTAATAGAAATATCTGCAGCTCCTATCCTATGCTCCAGCCTTAGCCTCATTGTAGATTGGGTGAGTAGGGGAAAATAACATGTCTCTTCAATTTCACGGGTTCACAAATAGAGAAGAAGAATTGTGCTCCAGGAGGTCTCCTTAACAAACCACAACCTCTACATCTGAACCTGATTTTAGTGATGAGATTTTAGACTTAGAGCAAATTTTGTAATCGCTTAGTACTCTTTGGAACTTTTGGAAATTGGGGGGAACGTCTTTTGCATGTGGAAGTAGTGTGGATATTTTGAAGTCAAAGTATAGACTTTGTTAGGTAGCTTAGGTATGTCTCCCAATATTCTTGCTTCCAGGTGTTCGTGGATTCACATAGATCTCACTCCTGAAGTAACTTGCTTCTAACCAATAGAATATCTCATAGTTGTGGAAATACTATGTTCAGGATTAGATTTACAAAAGACTTGAACTTTTCTTTGTATACCCTTTGTGATTTTTGAAATATTTTTCAGGTTTTGTATGTTACTAAAAATCATAGTTATTTTTAAGAAAATAGGTCAGTTTTGTAGTTACCTAAATATCTGTTAGGGATTTATTGTATATAAAACGTACCCTATCATTTCTATCTTAACTAAACAAAACAGCAAATAGCTTGAAAGCTAAGATAGATAATTTTTTAGTGTAAGAAATTCAAATGAGAGAGTAATCAAGAACAGTGAACACCTTGGTTCAATCACTTGACAGTAAGTGTTTCTAGAGTCAAGAAATCAAATTTGTGGTCATTTCTGTGTCTTCTCTTTGTATCAAGAAAAGACATTTTAATATGTTAAGTTCTCAATAAAGGTTTAATTGGTAGATGGCAGAGCTTTTATATTCTTGTTATAGCTTACACAGAATGTGAAACAATTATCTGCATTTTGCCTCGTAAGTTTATTAACCATTTGTTTGCATCATAGCAAAATTCTTAAATCTGATGTAAAGTTAACTGTGTGATATTTTTTTCTTCTTACACACATAACATAAAGAATTAGATAATTGCTGGCTATGGTTTGAATGTGTCCTTCAAAAAGGATGTGTTGGAAACTGAATCTGCAATGTAATAGTCTTGGGAGGTGGGGCCCATGAGAAATAATTAGATCAGGAAGATGGAGTGGAGGACTTAATAATGTTATCACACAAGGACACTGTTTACAAAGGAAGAATTTGACTTTTTTGTTTGTTTGTTTTTGAGACGGAGTTTTACCGTTACCCAGGTTGGAGTGCAGTGGCATAATCTTGGCTCACTGCAACCTCTGCCTCCCAGGTTCAAGCGATTCTCCAGCCTCAGCCTCCCAAGTAGCTGGATTTACAGGCATGCTCCACCATACCCAGCCAATTTTGTATTTTTAGTAGAGATGGGGTTTCTCCAGGTTGGTCAGGCTGGTCTTACACTCCTAACCTCAAGTGATCTGCCTGCCTGGGCCTCCCAAAGTGCTGAGATTACAGGTGTGAGCCACCATGCCCGGCTGAGTTTGACATTTTTTGGTTGCCTCTCTCACGTTCTCTCTGCCTTTGTACTCTCCACCACAGGATAACACAGCAAGAAGGCCCTGGCAAGATGCTGGTCCCTCGATTTTGAATTTCCCAGCCTCCAAAAACATAAGACAATAAATTTCTTCTCATTTAAAATTACTCCATCTCAGGTATTCTGTTGTTGCAGGACAAAGAGACTAAGATGTCTCCTGTTATTTATTTCAGTGTAAAAACATAAATATATATATGTGCCAGGCATCCGTGATGAACAGAAGAGTTCCCACTCACATTATATTTTTATTCTAATAAAGGAAAGATAAGCCACCAAGCATGTGTCAGTGTGGTAAATATCATGAGAGATAAGTGCCATAGAGATGCCGATGGAGAAAGCAAAGAGGCATCTGTATGAGCCTATGAGATGAGAGACCTGGGAAGCTTTGCAGAAGAAGTTGACACAAGCTAAGATTTTCTATCTCCTCGTATGATTAACACAATTCCAAATCTGACTTTCACTTTGTCTGTAATTTTATTCTGAACTCTTCTCTGATATTTTGCTTTTTTCTTCTTCTTCTTCTTTTTTCCTTTTACGCTATCTGATTTTACAGGCAACACATCCTGAAAAGATCAGCCATCTCTGCAGTGTGGAAAGGAGGTTGGTAATGTTAAGCCATAAAATAGAAGAGGAGTGTTGGAGAGGGAAAAAAAGGGAGCTATGCCAAAGGATCTAAAAGAATGTCAGAGTTGGCATGGGAGGATTTACAGGAGCAGCACAGCAGGACATACTCTCACAGTGGACCAGAGCAGATGGTGGAAAGAATAAGAAGAAGAAGAAGAAGAAGAAGAAAAAAAAATATATATATATATAATATATATTTATATTCACACATATATTTAAAAGCTGTAGAGAACAGCCCGGTAAGATTGAGTAGGCTGACAATTACCATACCATATTATCTATTATTTTTAGTTTCCAGATTCCTTTTTATTTCACTCAGGGAGTGCTCCTAAGAATACCACATATTTTGAAAAGTGGGATTCAGGGAAGAGTGGGTGAGTTTGGGAGAGATCAGAGTGACTCAGTGGAAAATGAGCACAGATGCTATGGCAGACTGCCATCCTGTCTTCCTAGGAGTGCACACAGACTGCCTAATGAAATTTTCTCGGGGGCTTGCAGTTGCTCCAGAGCTCAGCCCTGTGGACTCTACAGTAAGGCACATCAACTGCTTTCCAAACAGTCTCTACCTCTGGGCACAAGAACAATCACTGCTAGAGTTGTGACATCTGTGGAAAACACTGGTTTCTGTGAACTTCAGTATGAACAGAATTATTTCATGATCCTTTCTATGCAAAAAAAAAAGAGATCATTCTTAAAAATGAAATTGTTTGCAGCAAGAAATGGAACACTTACTCTCAACTAGGAGTGAAACCTTGCACATCTCATTAGTCCAGTATCTTCTTGTTAGTCCAGTGCCTTATGTAAGACTTTGGGTAGTATGGGAGAAGAGGGAACACATAGACCATCTATTGGAAGGATGTATTACTCACTGAAAACTAGCTGTCTAATGGGAACAGAAATAGTAAATACATGAAACTCATGAATGAATGGGATTTTGGAAAGTATCTTTGAATTTCAGTATTTACATGTACCTTCATTCTTCTGTTTGAACTAACCTCTCCCCAGCCCCATGTGCCCTCAAAAATATACAAATAAGTTTAATAAAATTAAAAGACCTTATGGGAATAACAAACCATTTAAATTATTTATATGGGAGGTTGAAAGACCTTGTCACCAATACATAGTCAGGCTTTGATTTAAATGACAGTCAAGAAAAGGTCATGTGGTGAAGATTGTTTTTGTTTTTGTTTGGTTTTTAGTTTAATATTTCTTATTTTCTTTTGCCAGGAAGCCAGTCAATTTTCTCAATTTCTTACATGGTACAGAATCAGGTAGACTAGTGTGAATCAGTCAAGCCTTTAAAACTAGATTTTTTTTTTCTGTGAATCCCATATAAGCCTAAACTAACTGCCACAGAAAGATGCTTGGCATGATATACATATTGATAAAGACAATCATTGCTTGGGTCACTAGCAAGTCAAAATGACAGTAGAGTGAAGCCCAGAGGTTAAGGTGGGGTACGGCCATGGTTACAGATAGAATAAATACCCATGAAATTTCTTTGAATTATTTGTTTACTTCTAAAGCCATCATGTAAATTTTATATTTTATTCCACAATAAGAGCTACTATTAATAATAATTTTAACTTGACATCTGCTGAATACTTTAGATGCGTGACACTTATAAACCTTGCATTTATTAGTCACTTATTTATTTATTCATTTATTTTTATGTTTGAGATAAGTTCTGGCTATGTCACCCAGGTTGGAGTGCAGCGGTGTGATCTAGGCTCACCGCAACTGCTGCCTTCCTTTAAGCCATCCTTCCATCTCAGCCTCCTATGTAGCTGGAACTACAGGTGCACACCACTAAGCTCCGCTAATTTCTGTAGAAACGGAGTTTTGTCATGTTGCTCAGGTTGGTCTCGATTCTTGAGCTCAAGCAATCTCATCACCTCAGCTTCCCAAAGTCCTGTGATTACAGGCGTAAGCCACCACACCCAGATATTTATTAATTATTTTAAACCTTTCAAAAACTCTTTGAGGTAACATGATCAATATCTTTATATTACAGATATAGGGAAGAAACAAGGGGCTCAAGAACTTCCCCACAACTCTGTGCCTAATGACTAAAAGCTTTAAAGTTAAATTCAATTACAAAGCCATACCTCTCTATATTTTAACATAGACATCATAATTTTCTTTACAAATTTTAAGTAATATTTAGATTCCCATTAGATATAAAATGTTTATTCTTTATAACCTAGGTTAATATGTTATATTTATATATACTTATGTGTAGGTTAAATATATTATAAATAAATAATAATATACAAGTAACCATCAGCATCTTTAATATGAAAAATAATTCTTTCTCAAATATTATTTTAGCATTAAGAGAGTCTGAGAGAAGTAACTGTTTTTCTTTTGGTCACAATAATACTTGAACAGGGATGTCCCTTACTCAGAAGTCATTATTGTTAAGACTGTTCAGGGCAAAGTGTATTGATGTCTCCATCCCTAATATAAATGGCTGTGTCCTAGATGTTCAACACATAATTGGTATCTCTGCAGGGGAAGCAAAGGTATGATGCCAAATAACAAAATGATCAATAATTTTAGAAGATTTTTTTTTAAAAGCAAGATATCAGACTCATACACTACTCATTACCACGGAGAAGTTCAACTAGTCATTGAATTATCCAGGCAATAGAATAAAGTTCTAAAAAGTTAGTACAATAAGATTTAATACTAAGAAAAATAAAACAAACAATAAATGATTACTTGTTATTACTATAAGCGTACATCAAAAACAGTCTTCAGAAACTTTAAACCTAGAAGAGTTCTAAGTTCTTTGGAATATTAGAAATCTGGAAACTCTAGCCCCACAGTCCCACAGAACTTGGCAGCCAAATAGCAATTTCTCTTGTAGATAATATGTTTTCCAGTTCATCATAGTTTCAACCTCCCACTTCATTCACTCACTTTATATTGTCTAACTCTGTAAACTTTCCAGTTGGAACCAAGTTATAGAATATGAGGTAGCATGTAATCATGAAAAGGCCAATGCAAGCTTGGGATCATTTTGCTCATTTTTTTGTCTGTATTTCTCTTAATAAGATACAGAAGTATTACATAGAATTGTTAAAAATCTAAAAACCTGAAAGCAAAATTAATTAGATTATGCACAGAGATAAATACTGTTAGCATTTAATGTACTTCTTTTCTGTTGTTTTTCTGAGAAAGGGTCTCTCTCTGTCATCTAGTCCGGAGTACAGTGACACAGTCACAGCTCACTGCAGCCTAGATCTTCCAGGCTCAAGCACACCTCTCACCTCACAGCCTCCCGAGTAGTTGAAAGTACAGGCATGGACCACCATGCCTGCTAATTTTTGTATTATTTTTGTAAAGACAGGATCTCACTTTGTTACCCAGAGTGGTCTCAAACTCCTGGTCTTCAGTGATATGCCTACCTTGGCCTCCCAAAGTGCTGGGATTACAGGCATGAGCCACCTGCCCGAGCTAGCATTTAAGGTTCTTCTAGATTCAAGATTTTTTCATATGGCACCACCTTGCACCTAGGAGGCACTCAAAATTTGTGGTTCAAAGAATATATAAGTCATCAATCATACAATAAGAGTGTGATGGCAAAGGTCAGAAGAGGGAAAGTAGGTCAATGGATTAAGGTAGGATCCCCAAGTCTCCAAAGCTTGCACATGGGATGCAAGGAGCTTGACACACAGGATGCAAGTGTAATCAGTGCAAGGAGCTTGCACATGGGATGCAAGGGTAACCAGTGAGGAGACACTGAAGTGATGATGTGTTAGGTAGCAGTATCCCAGAATGCTTGTAGAAAGTGGGGCTGTTGTACCAGAGGCTAAATCTCATTTGCAGTAATGGAACCAGTATGATCAATCCCACGTAGTAAAAGGGTTCTGATTAGTCCTCCATGTTCAAAGGGTTAAGTGGTGGATCAAGTAACTCTGCTGTAGACCCCCAGGAACATCCAGTGAGCTCTATGGTGATTTTAGAATCTGGTCTTCTCTCAGATGCCAGGAGTCCAAAGGAGTTAGATTCTTTCCCAATACTCCATCAAAGAAGAAAAGGAAGGGAAGAAAGACCTTAAACAGCTATTCCTGTATTAAAACAAAG
This sequence comes from Plecturocebus donacophilus, assembly GCA_004027715.1. Taxonomy (NCBI): domain Eukaryota; kingdom Metazoa; phylum Chordata; class Mammalia; order Primates; family Pitheciidae; genus Plecturocebus; species Plecturocebus donacophilus. The sequence continues at coordinate 9,336 of PVKP010034579.1, forward strand.
TAGTTACTTATAAAGCCTCATTAAATTAAGGAATAAAATAATATGTAAAAATTAGGCTTAATTTAATTTTATGAGTTTACGATTTCTCCACTACCGTTGGACATTCTGATCAGATCCATCACAGAGACGATTTTTTTGTTTGTTTGTTTTTGAGATGGAGTCTTACACTGTTGCCAGGGCTGGAGTGCAGTGGCGTGATCTCAGCTCACTGCAACTTCCGTCTCGGGTTTAAGCAATTCTCCTGCCTCAGCCTTTCAAGTAGCTGGGATTACAGGTATCTGCTACCACCCCCAGCTACTTTTTGTATTTTTAGTAGAGACACGGTTTCACCATGTTGGCCAGGCTGGTTTCAAACTCCTGACCTCATGATTCACCAGCCTCGGCCTCCCAAAATGCTGGGATTACAGGCATGAGCCACCTTGCCCAGTCCAGAGAAGATTTTAAAACTAAAATTTACAATGAATTATCTATTCCATTTTCCATTGTGTGAATGCCTGAACAATCCATGTTAGCACACAGTCACAGTCAATTCCACTTTCTTCGGGACTTCCTTGAAAACATGACCGCACATCTTTGGTGTTATTTCTTCTAAATCATAAAGATTGGTTAATTGAACCTATAACATGGATGACCACTTCATATAAAATTATACTCTTTTAAAAGAGGCTATTTATAAGACCTTTTCTACATTCCAGTAGGGAATTAACTCAAAAGCTCTTGAATTACAATTATAGGCCCTCAGAAAAATGAACCTTATTTGGAACCAAAGCTCTTTTCTACAGACATCTGGGTCTGCTCTCTGAGGGGAAGCATTAAGCCTACTTATTATTTCTATGAAAGATCTATTCCCAAAAGGAGGGAAAAAAAGGCACTTTTCTGAAGTTTAAAGCAAGTTCCTGACTTTTCACAACCAGAAGCAGTTTAATATATTCACGTGTCAAACTACAAAAGTTAAACTTTACCTTTTTTCACATAACAAAGTATCATTTTGTGGCAGTTTGGAATTATTAATGTTTTATAATATGAATCATATTTATCAAGCTCTTGTGTATTCTGATATGAGACAGGTAAACTTAGGAAAGTAATGTTCTGTGTAACAAGAATCAAAATTGCAGATGCACCTGCATTCTAGAGCTTCATATGACACCACACGTATTAAATATAATGCAAACTCTATATGAGAGCCTAGAGGTACATTGTTGGAAAAAAACAGGGACACAGCTTAATTTCATGAAGTTGATATTCTAGCAAAGCAGACACTTTGTTTTTTTTAAATGCAGAATTTTCTCTTGTGCTAATGGCAGATTATGTAATGTGTACCAACCTTTACATTGAGAATGGTGAGAAATACTAGAATATATGTTTTTAAAATGTGTTTGAACACATAGGAATGTTGCTATTTGATGAGAACTATGAGTAATGAAGCAAAAGAAGATGGAACACAAGTAGTTAAGCTTAGCATTTGGTACGTGTTTTCCAAGAGAGACATCTGCCATTTCCTGAATAGGCAAATGGGAGGGTGAGATACTGAGTGCTGGCAGCAGCCGGCTCCTGGGGCTGGAAGGAAAAATTGGAATCCAGATCATGTCAAAGAGGGAAATCCTAATCAAACCACCATGCCTTGTGTTGAGACCACAAACATTTGTATTCTAAAACAGAGGTCAGCAAACAGTTTCTCTAAAGAGTCAGATAGTAAATATTTTGGCTTTTCCAGGCCATACTATCTCTGTACCCATTACTCAGTTCTATTTTGTACCAGAAAAGCAGCCATTGATAAGACTTAAATAGCTGGATGTCACTGTGTTTTAATAGAATTTGGTTTCACTTGGTTTTTCATAGCTTAAATTTCTCTCATTAAGTTTATGTTTCCTTTCAAGTCCCTGCACATATTATTTTATGTTTTTGAAAGTGATGGGGTCTCACTTTGTTGCCCAGGTTCAGACTGATCACAAATTCCTGGCCTCAAGCATTCCTCTCAGCCCAGCGTACAATCGCTTTTTTCCTTTTTGTTTTTTGAACATTCATATCATCATGATATAATCACTTTTTTAAGTACTTGTTTATTAATTTAATATCTTTATTATTCTGGGGTGTGTTACAGTGACTCATTTTTCTCCAGGCTTAAAAGATAACACAGTTTTCCTTAAATCATATTGTTCTTAGAACTGAATTGAGTAAGGTAAGAATGGATTTCTATCATCCATGGATACCTTTAAAATGCAGACTTAAAACCTAGGCAATACCATTCGGGACATAGGCATAGGCAAGGACTTTATGACTAAAACATCAAAAGCCATGGCAACAAAGGCCAAAATAGACAATGGGATGTAATTAAACTTAAGAGCTTCTGTACAGCAAAAGAAACTATCAATAGAGTGAACTATCAACCAACAGAATGGGAAAAAACATTTGCAAGCTACCCATCTGGCAAAGGGCTAATATCCAGAATCTATGAAGAACTAAAACAAATTTACAAGAAAAAAACAAACAACCCCATCAAAAAGTGGATGATAGGTATGAACAGGCACTTTTCAAAAGAAGACATTTATGCTACCAACAAACATATGAAAAAAAGCTCATCATCGCTGGTCGTTGGAGAAATGCAAATCGAAACCACATTGAGATACCATCTCACACCAGTTAGAATGGCAATCATTAAAAAAATCAGGAGACAACAGATGCTGGAGAAGAGGTGGAAAAATAGAAATGCTTTTACACTGTTGGTGGGATTGTGAATTAGTTCAACCACTGTGGAAGACAGTGTGATGATTACTGAAGGATCTAGAAATAGAAATACTATTTGACCCAGCAATCTCATTACTGGGTAAATACCCAAAGGATTAGAAATCATTCTATTAGAAAGACACATGCACACTTATGTTTATTGCAGCACTGTTCACACTAGCAAAGACTTGGTACCAACCCAAATGCCCATCAATGATAGACTAGATAAAGAAAATGTATCACAAATACACCATAGAATACTATGCAACCATAAAAAAGGACGAGTTAATGTCCTTTGCAGGGACGTGGATGAAGCTAGAAACCATCATTCTCAGCAAACTGGCACAAGAACAGAAATCCAAACACGACATGTTCTCACTCATAAGTGGGTATTGAACAATGAAAACACATGGACACAGGGAGGGGAACATCACACACCTGGGCCTGTAAGGTGTTGGGAGGCTAGGGGAGGGATAGCATTAGGAGAAATACCTAATGTAGACGATGGGGTGATAGATACAGCAAACCACCATGCCACGTGTATACCTATGTTACAAACCTGCACATTCTGCACATATACCCCAGAACTTAGAGTATAATAAAAATAAAAAATTTAAAAAGACAGTATTTAAGAGTGTTATTTTGATGCAATGTTAGACAAATAGGCCAACTGGACAGAAGAAAATCCAGAAGCAGATCCAGATGTATGGATCCATGATTTATGACAGGAGTGACATTGCAGTGGGTATGAAAACCTCAAGAAAATGAATTTCAGATAAATTGTAGCACTAAATGTAGACCGAAAGAGAAGCAATCTCCTCGACAATAACATAGAAGAATGTATTGATCTTGGGGAGAGAAATACCTGGTAAAGATATGTAAAATACTATCCATAGAGGGAGTAATCAGAAAATTAAACCACTGGGTTGAATCATATGAAATTGCCACTATTTGACCATTTTTGAAAAAGAACATGCAATTTTATATCAGCAAACTTGCGTTACAATTAAAAACTTATTTGTTTAAGAAACATTAATATCACGAAAAAGGCAAGCCATAGCCTAAATGAAACTGAGAAATTTCTCATATTCAACAGAAAGTTTCAAAATCAGTAAGAAAATATTATACATCTCAATAAGAAATTGGACAAGAGACTTATATAAGCACTTCAAAAAATACATCTACCTGGCTAATTTTATAATACAAAATAAAATATCAAATTCATTAGTCATCAGGGAAAGAACAATAAAAGATGCAATAAGATATGATTCCATAATCAGAAGAATACTAAAATGTAAGATATTGGCAAGGTTCTAGGACAATGGAAATTTCTGTATATATGTTTCCATATATTTCCATATATTGTAAATGTAAGTCATTATGATCACACTCAAAAATAATTTATTATGATTTATCAAATTTGAATGAATGTATACTTTTTGACAAAGCAAACCTCTTACTTTTACCAAAATAAGCATGTCAAAATATTGACTAAGACATGAATATAAGAACATCATAACAGCAAAATTGGTAATCAACAAAAACTGAAAACATTAAAAAACAAAAGGCTGGATAAATTTTTTACAGCAATGAGAAGGAACCACTCACACAACTGCATAGATGAATTTTACAAATACTATTTTAAGTAGAAAAATTCACAAAAAATAAAACACAAAAACAAAACTAAATGGTAAGGTTAAAAAAGTTCAAAACACTCATTTCTAAATTATGGCATGAAAAGAAAAGAAACAAAGGTAACTTTAACATCAATGGAAAGGATAAGTGCAGAGAAAGGCATGTTGGGTCGATGTTTCTTCCATGTCCTTAATGTTCTCTTTTTAAATGATAGTGGTTCTATGAGTGCTTTTGATAATCTTTTGGACCTTACATTTATGCTTTGTGTCCTTTTTGTATGTGTCCTAGAATGCAAGACAAGTTTAAAATTTTATTATATACATGATTAAATGGTTTAGTAGCCACAGTTGTTATCCTATGAAGTTCTATGGCAAGTACAAAAAAAAGGGTTAGAGGGAAATTTACTTAGTTTGAAGGTCAGAGAAGGTTAATCTTGTTATTCATTAAAGATTAACAGCAGTCATCGCAGCCATTTGAGAAGTTGAGTAGAATTAGAAGGCAGGGGAGACATTGGACTTGTGATGAAAAGAACCATGGCAAGCCTATCATACTTAAGGTGAAACAGCTAAGACAGAGTGAATGAGTGTGAGCAGCTTGCCACCTAGTTTTGGGCAGAGTAAGAGGCAGGATCATGCAAAGAATTGCATAGACCATGGAAAATTATTTTTAAAACTCATATTCTAAGTTTGAAATCAGTGAAAGATTTACACAGGAAGACACGAGATTTGCATTTTTAAAAAATGATTGGCTGCTATGTGTGGATCAATTAGAGTAAGGTAAGAGTACAGCTGGAAAGACTACTGTAGCCTTTCTTGGCCAACCAAGTGAGAGTAATTCGCACTTTTGCTGCTGCTGTGATGGCTCTGAGCTTGGTGTGTATTAACATCCCTAAAATTAAGGTATCTGCTGAAAGTTAAGGTGCATCCTAGTTGAGTTAGCAGTTGTTAATTCTGATCTCTTCTCATGGTACATACAATGATGGTGTTTCTTTCAAATGATGACATCTAGGCTCAATGAAGATGACATTTCAAAGGCTGTTTGTTAGTACTTCATATTAGAGTGGATCTAAAAGGTAAGGATCAGTCAGTTATCACAAACTCATCCCAGACATGGGTGACTAGATCATCAGGGTGGCATCTACTAAGGTGGGAATATTGAAAATAAGAGATTAAGCTGGAAGTTAGTTGGGGATCATAAGTTTAGTTTGGGACACATGCTTGAAATGCCAGTGCTTTGCAAGGTATTATCCTATAGAATCTATTGATAACTGATATACTTCAATAGAATGATCCAGCTTACTATTAGAAAAAGAAAAATCTTTCTGTGATATTGGAGGTTGATTTGAAGGAATAATCTATTTAGGTATTTGATGTTTTGTTCAGGAACCACTGTTAATGTGAATATTTAAATACATGTATTTATAAGTCAATATTTCAGTACATGTTACCATAGTGACTCACATTATACACAGTCAGCCCATGTGCTCTAAAGTTTCATTGACAAGAATTGAAACTCTGTTATTTTGTCTTTGCCATATGGCAGAGAATTAACTTTTATTATTTATAAGTTTCTAAAGTATAGTACTCTAAATGATAGACTTTATCCTGTTTCAGACTTTCTGTTCAAATGTATAGTCAAGTTTTGTCAATAATGCAAGAGGCCGATAATTCCAAAATTGTAATTGATATGGTTTGACTCTGTCTTCCCGCTGAAATCTCATCTCAAATTGTAATACCTATGTGTTGAGGGAGGGACCTGTAATCCCATGTGTTGAAGGGAGGTGATTGGATCATGGGGCAGTTTTCCCCAAGCTGTTCTGGTGATAGTGAGATAGTCCTCACAAGACCTGATGGGTTTGTAAATATCTGGCCTTTCCCCTGCTTACTCCTCTCTCTCCAGTTGCTTTGTGATAAAGGTGCTTTCTTCTCCTCCCACCATGATTATAAGTTTCCTGAGGCCTCCGCAGCCATGTGGAACTGTGAGTCAATTAAACCTCTTTCCTTTATAAATGACTCCAGCTCAGGTATATCTTTATAGCAGTGTGAGAATGGACTAATACAGAATGTATACATGGTACATACACAATAATTTCTTATATTGGCTAAGATTGTTCTAGTTTTCTTCACACATTAACTTTTTACATAATTTACCAATTAAGAATCCCCAATTATTTAATTTCTCTTTTTAATCATTCAGTAACACTGTATAGTTTTCTTCATAGTGTCCTACACATTTCTTATTAATTATTTTTCTAGAAAATTTAAAGCAAGCTTGTCCAACACACAGCCCTTTAGTCACATGTGGCCCAGGATGCTTTTGAACGAGGCCCAACACAAATTCTTAAACTTTCTTAAAACATGATGAGATTTTTTTTTCAAGCTGATCAGCTATCATTAGTGTTAGTGTTATTTTATGTGTGGCCCAAGACAGTTCTTTTTCCAATGTGACCCAGGGAAGCTGAAAGATTGGACACCCTTGATTTAAAGTCTTTCTTGTTATCACCAGGTTTATTTTTATTTTTGTATTTGATTCATTATATTTATATTAATGTAGTTGTTTATTGAATATGAATTAAATAACAAATTACTAGAATCCAATAATAAGATTTCAGTAACCTTATACAATGGATGTAAAAGACTACATGATTTTCTTTCTTATTGGATGGTTCACAAAACCTGTTTCTGTTCTTTGAAATTATGATAACTTTACCTGTAAAATGCCTGGTTTGGATTTGGGGACTACTTATAAGAGGTGATTCCTTGAAAACTTCTTGAATTTGTTTTCTGTTCTAAGGAGATTTGCAATAACTTCTTAAATAAGGTTCAATGATATGTCTTTCTCTAAACCAGTGGTTCATATAGTCTACAGTCTGCACTTGAGCTAGTGTAATAATGACCTGGAAACCTAGTAAAAGGTAGAAGCTATCAGAAGATTCTGACTTGTGCATTTTAAGGAATACCAGGGGACACTACATGTTTAATAAACTTTCATCCTGATACTGATAATACTGATAGGCAGCCAGGTTTGGTAATCATTGTCTTATTTCACGTGTACTATACATGCATTAGAATAGCTTTTCTTAGAATTATGCTAACTATACATGCCACTCTGTAGCTGGTGTTCTACCAGTGAGGCCCTGCAGTTCCATTTAATTCTCTGGTATTAGTTTATTTTTTTTATTATATACTTTTTTTGTGAGTTTGGATATGCATTTAAATGTTGGTTATTATATTTTATCCAGCATTTCCTGAACTTTTAGAGTGGGCATGTTTTCAGGTTATCTGTTCTCTAAACACAATGACTATGTTATACCCAGGAGTTGTGGAGTTGGACACAAGAGTCATTTAGTATACTATTAGTTGGTTAATGATTGCAGTTTACACTGCTGCCTAGTAAAGCATTTATTTCATTACAACTAGATTTTTTATGTCTAGTATTTTATGTCTAGGGTTCCCTATTATATGGACTGATAACATGGGGAAGATTCAGGCTTTCTTCAAACTCATTTTCATTACTCTTACTATGTAGGGTTCTATCAAGAGAAGTAACATATTTTCAGGACTTTTATTGACAGAAGGTGACAGAAATTGCGAATAGCCCATTAGAAAAAAAATAAAAAGCATGTATTATCAATTCATCTACCAATAGTAGATTCTGACCAACAGTTAGTTGATTGGTTACCTGATCTCATCGGAAGAAAAGAAGGCTCATGAATTGTGTCTTAAATCAGGTGTTTGGAAAGAAAAGAAGAGCATGTATCTGTTGACTGCTGTCCCCTTGTTCAAGAATTGCCCTGTGTGTTTTTTAAACACCTCCCTCCACCCACACGCACACACAAGCTGCCCATCCACATGATTACAGTGGGAGTGAGTTCCTCATATCCCTGTTCGCATATCTAAAACATGAGACAGGAGAGGTGCCTAGTATAAGAGATTTTAAAACAGTGCAAATGAAATGCTATACTGCAATGCTGTATATTTTCTTGGTAAAGGACTATAGAACAGACAACTATATTAATTTTGTCTTTGTAGCCTGCATTCATATTTTATATTAGCAGTGCTGTCATTTTTGGATGCATATATTATATTGTTTTTAGACAGGTCTCATAATTTATAAGTAAACATTTCCTGACATCCTCATAAAAAGAGATCTCGTTTGTTTCTCGAGTTCATGACCGAATTGTAAGGCAAGCACTGTTACAAAAATTAAACTGTATATGTTTGCATGTGAGTCAATCTTGTCTATACATTTATATATTTGTGAAAGCATTAAATAGTACATATATAGAATATATAAGAATGTATTTGTATATATTTGAAAAATGTTTTGTGTGGAATGATTCAAAAGAAGCTGCTAATATGGATAATTACCTTAAGACAGGAATATTGGTGAATTGTGGGGTGAGATTTGTACATACATATAAATCTTATATTTTATATATTACTTATGATTTTGACTTATTGAAATAGTTTGCATTAACTTCTAATTGCAAAACAAATAATATTAAAAATGTTTATAGGGAAAAGAAGAGGTGGAAATTAAATAGAATTATAAATTTATTGCACCATTTTGTTTTTTATACTTTGGTTTGAGATGAGACCATGTTCCCAGATTCTGTTCCCAGATTATAAAAAACAAACTTCTGACTAAGGTTTTGAGTGTGTTGCCTGGTGGTCTTCTTAGCTTTAGTAACATATATGTCTCTTTTAAAAATGAATGGAGAGGCTGGGCACGGTGGCTCATGCCTATAATCTCAGCACTTTGGGAGGCTGAGGCAGGCAGATCACCAAGTCAAGAGATCGAGACCATCCTGACCAACATGATGAAACCCAGTCTCTACTAAAAAATAAAAATGAGCTGAGTGTGGTGGTGTGTGCCTGTACTCCCAGCTACCTGGGAAGCTGAGGCAGGAGAATCTCTTGAACTCGGGAGGTAAATGCTGCTGTGAGTGGAGACTGCCCTACTGCACTCCAGCCTGGGTGACAAGAGCAAAACTCTGTCTCAGAAAAAAAAAGGAGAAAATAGATATCTTTTCCCATTGAAAATAAAAATAGTATTTTCATAATTTTAACACACATTCTTTCTATTTACAATGTACTCTTCACAAAGTAAAAATTACAAACTTGATCATGCGTTAATCAGTATTAACTGAGGTAATATTATAGGTCAGGTGCTCCTATGATGCACCTTGAGGAGCTATGAGAAAATAGAACAGGGAGCATGCCTTAAAGGAGAACTAAGAATATGCCTGACCCATCTGCAATCACTACAAAAACGTTCTGTGATGGAAACAATTTCTACTCTTGTTGAATATTTGAAAAACCTTTTTAATTGTCTTAAAATAAAAATTGCATACACATGCATATATAACACATACATAATTCTAAATATATACACAAATATATAAACATTTATATACATTTGAGTGCATATAGAGATAGATAATGATATAGAAATAGGTATATAAAGTGATCTTGCCCAAAAGCCAAAGTTTTATTTTTTTCTATCAGGAGCCCCGCCATTCTTTGCTTAGAACTTGATTTTGACTAGAAGAGATGATTTTTATTTTGGAAGTCAACAAAGAAACTCTAGAATAGTAGGCATTAGAAAGCCAAGTTCAGGAAAGCCAATCAAAACTGCCTGACTTACGGGATTTTTCCTCACAATCCTATTATCTTCAGGTTCTTCTAAGACCTTGCCCCACCTCCCTTAACCAATGGTTTTAAGTTAGAAAGTTTGATTTTACCAAGTCAGTTAAACTAAGTCAAATTAATTTACTTCAGTCGCTGGTATATTTAGTGGTCTATGTTAGGATGACTAACTTTTACATATGGTCATCTAAATGCTCTGATTTGGAATACAACATCATAGAAAAGCATTTTGGAAAACAAAATGCAAAACATTACATAAATAACGCACTTTCCTTAAAGAGTAGACTATGACTTCATCTTAGAATTTAGCAAAACTACTCCCTGAGATAGACACAGCCATCATGCAGTGGATGACTTGAAACTCTTCAAGGTTTCTAGCTTGTTTCTTTTTGTGTATCCTCATGGCAGTTTTAATATAATTATCTTTAGCTCTCTTGACTCTGTTGGATTGATTCCTATGTCAGCTGATCCTTGCACCCTTCAAGAACACGAGCTTCAGCAAGCTCTGCAAATTGCATATAGGTCAGAGACTGGGATTTAACTGTAGAAAGTATTTGCATTCTGTCTGAGCTTGAGCTTGTAGAAAAGTTTTACTGAAGTGTTTATCAGAGCCATAATCCATGTTTTTAGCTTCTGATCATGACAGACTTTTCCCTACAAGGGTTTATATTTTAAAGTGAGGAATTTTAAATGAATTAAAGAGAAACATTATATAAAGACCAATGCTTTGTTTAAATTTGACTAGTCATAACTTTTCTATTCAACAGTTATTATTTTTATTTTTTGCTAGGTCAAAATTATTAGATGCAACTGGTTGTTGCTTATTTCAGCTAATTGAAGCATGGGGTTAATAAAGCCAGGTTAAAGTTCTTATGGGATCCAGTTATTTTTCTATTTTTCTATATTCTCCAGTCTACCTAGAGAAAAGGGAATATTTAGTCCTTGGAAACTGAGTGTTTTTGTATTTCCTTAAATATATTCTCTTCCCTCCTTAAAGAAGCATAATTTCCCATACTTTTGAAAGTTAAGAGCATCCTCTTTATTGAGAGGCAGAAAACTGTTGAAGAAAGAATTATTACTTCAGAGTGTCAAGACATTTGTTTGAGCATTAATCTCATCTTTATACTAACTGAATTAGGTAAAATGAATAAAAATGTGAGCCTCACCTTTAGTCATTTGAAAAATGAGGCCAGGCACGTGGTGGCTCATGCCTGTCATCCCAGCACTTTGGGAGACAGAGGCGGGGGGATCATAAGGTCAGGAGATCAAGACCATCCTGGCAACATGGTGAAACCCCATCTCTATTAAAATACAAAAAAGTAGCTGGGCATGGTGGTGGGTGCCTGCAGTCCAGGCTACTTGAGAGACTCAGACAGGAGAATCACTTGAACCCAGGAGGCGAAGGTTGTAGTGAGCTGAGATTGTGCCATTGCACTCCAGCCTGGTGACAGAGGGGGACTCCATGTCAAAAAAAAAGAAAGAAAGAAAAAGAAAAATGAGGATGATAAAATTACAGTAATGGTCACAGTAGCTTTTTCAAGATTAAATCAAATGGTGTGATGTATGTAAGATTAATTTTGTTTGTACTCTTTGAAAAACACCTTATAAATTTACTTTGATTAAAGTATAAGAGTACTTTATAAGGTGATTTTTTTATCACACAATTTATCTGAGGTATAGTGTCAATGTAGCCCCCAGAGATGGGTGGATTCTGCCATTCTGGTAAAATGTTCTGTGTAGGTGAATGAATTATGCTAGATATAATTATAATAAGTTATTATTTTCTATAAGCTAAATATAGATTCTGCAGGTTAACTGACATTTTGATAGCTTCATGGGAGAAAAGGATAATGTGGTTTTAAGAGCTGTGATTCACTTATATATCTACATTTGATTGGGTATTATTGCATTATCAGTACCTATTATAATGAAAGATCATTATTTTCAATTTTTAAAGAACATATCATTGATTTTGTCTAATAGTTATAGCACGTGTATTTATTCAGGTGATTGTTATTCCCTAAGCAACTGAGAAAGCACTTATGAAAATATTTAAAGCGTAGTTAAGGAGAGATATACAAATCAAAGTTTTCTCTGTGGAAAAAAATCTATGTGGGCTGGTGCGGTGGCCTGTAATCCCAGCACACTGGGAGGCTGAGGCAGGTGGTTCACCTGAGCTCAAAAGTTGGAGACCAGCCTGGGCATCCATAATGAAACCCCGTCTCTACAGAAAATACAAAAATTAGCCAACATGGTGACGCACGCCCGTAGTCCCACTACTCAGGAGGCTGGGAGGATCACTTGAGCCCAGGAGACCAAGGCTGCAGTGAACAGTGTTTTTAAATGCCCCATCAAATTTTGAAAATATAAAGCTAATTAATCAAAACCTGTGTTTAAAAATTATTTTAAATAATTTTTTTGAGACAGGGTCTCAAAAAAACACAAACAGTGTATCTCAGCCTGGGCAACAAAATGAGACCATGTCTCAAAAAAAAAAAAAAAAAAAAAAAGAAAAGAAAAGAAAAGAAAAAGAAAAAATTATGTGGAAGTCTTGTGGTTCCTGTTATGCAATACTTTTTTTATAAAACCTGGACTTGATGAAATATGACTGGATTTTAAAATATAAAAAGATAATGGAAGAAAATGACATATAAGAAGTAAGGAACAGAATCATTAATAGTACCCAAACTTAGATCAGTGATGTGGAGAGTGGTGCTGACACCTACCCTATCCTGAACCAAATGAGTACTACCAGGATAGATATATAGTATTAATACATGAGCAAAAATTTCTCCTAGTGCAGAAGTAAGGTATTTGCCAGAAAGATGAAAATACCGAGGGCAGTGACTCAATTATCCTCAAAATAAATTTAAAAATTTAAGATAATTTCCATTAAAACCCCAATCTTATTTTGACAGACCTTAAAATATAGCTTAAATTTATGTAAAATGATAGTTATTAAAAAAAATTTGAGAAATTTATGAAATTGTAGCTTATGTAAAGGAAGATAGGCCCTATCAAACATTGAACATATAAAGACAATGAATCAAAACCTGTGTTCTTGGCACCAGAACAGGCCAATAAATCAGTGACTAAGAAAGTCAAGAAGTAGATTCAAGTAGAGATGCATTTTCAATATACATCTTTTTAAATAAAAAGGAATTGATAATTTTGTCAATACATTTTAAAATGTGTAGTTAGGCTATTTTGGAAAAAAATACATCATGAACTACCCCAAAATAACATTCAGATAAACTGATGATTTCTATGTAAAACGTGAAGATATAAAAGTAGAAGAATATATAAATAAATTTAAAATATTATACTGAAAAGGTCTTTTTGACCATGATTAAAAGGCTAGAAGCAACAAAGATTTTTAATAAACCTAACTAAATAAATAAATAAAATTTATTGAGTGTAGAACCCCATAAGTAAAACTGAAAGGCAAATTAGCTCTTAGTAAAACTTATTTGTGATATATGACATAGATAAAAGCTGATAACCTCCATAAATAAAGAGATCATACAAATCGTTAAACAAAGAACAAGTGTCCCAGTAGAAAAATAGGCAATTGGGTAGATATGTCACAAAAGAAGAAATACAATCGCCCCAAAACATAAAATATGTTCCATAGTTATGCATTCAAATGAATATAATTTTAAAAAATGAGATACCATTTTCAGCTTTTGTATTAGCATAAATCAAAAATAATCTTAAGGTTTAAAATTAGAGTAAGAGAATACATACACGAGCACAGCGCTGTTTATTAGTAAAGTTGTCTTAAGGTACTGACATTTCATGTTTCTTTTTCCTCTTTGCTTACTTTATTGTCTCTTTGTTCCTCATATTTTGGGTCAGTTAATGAAAATAAGGCCTTATTTCAAATTTCCTCTCAGGGAGAATTATAAAGTGTTGAATATTAACCAACATGTTTTCCAAGCTGGACCCCAAAAGAATATTTGACTTTTGTGAAGGTATTTCCTTCCCTTTCCTACAATTGACTGAGAGTATTTGATTATACTCTTTATAGCCTTCAATCACAATTTGTTTACCTAATCTCAGTTTGGTCCCTACTAAGAAATATTACATTCACACCTAGCAATACTTCAACATCTTTGGAAACAACACAATTAATAGTGAATATGGTCCCTTTCACCTATTGTAGATCAGGCATAGGATGGTGTAAAGTGATGGTAAACATTTCAAATGAAAATCTCAAATTAAATCTCATATCTAATAACCAGAATCACTCACCAATAAGCTGTGAATATAGACTGGATGATTCTACACGGCTCACACTAACGTGGCAGGCAGCAGAGTTGCACTTCAGGGTTATAAAGTGAAAGGAGGAAAACCACGTCCAGTACATCAAGGGGCAGATCTACCTGCTGTAACATAGTAAAGTGATATGCAAAGTTTGGACAAAAGGTTAAGAAAAGATTTTAGCAGTTTCTGCTGAAATATTTTTGCTTATACTATTTCCATCAAATTAAGTACACATCATATATAGGTCTTCAATTTCCTAAGGACTGAAGAGTGTGACTACTCTGAGATAATTTATCATTTTTCTAAATTCAAATACTGCCAAACATTTTAAGTTATAACTTATGGAAAACATATATCAGTGAAAAGTCAGATTAATTGCTTCCTTCAGAGACAGTCTTTGATGTTTTATTTCCTTAGTAAAATTTATCTCAAAAAGAGATTTGCATGCACAATCCCATACCTTCTCCCTAATTTCCAAAATTTTCAGAAGAACCAGAATCAGCTCTCAGTAATGTGTTGCCTCCTATTAAGTCGTAGACTGTTCCAATTTCTGTCTTTTCCTGTGTTTTGGTGCCAACTCTTTTCCTTTGACCATTTCAGTCTTAAAGTTTCACTTTTCAAAAGCCAAGCCCGTCACCATAAAGTGAGTCTCAGTGACAAATATTTTAGTTTGCTTCCAATTTATCTTGCTAGACTTACACTTATTAAAACGTAATAATGTAATAAATTATAATAAAGAATTATAATATTTATTAAATAGAAATGTTGAAAATTATTTCTGAATATAATTTATAGACATTTTTGATGTCATTAAAATTCTACAAATCTACCCAAGCATTTAAGTGGAGATATTAATACAAATGACAGCTTAAAGTTAAATGTCTATCCCTCTAAAAAGAAAACCTATCAAGATAATCCATTGGATCTATCACCAAATCTTTCAAGCCTTAAGAATTTGGGTTCTGATGAGGGCTTTCATTCCAAATTCTAATGTTGCAGGTTTTTCAGTAAGACAAATTGCCTTCTGAAGATGTCCACATCCTCATCTCTGGAACCTGTCAATTGTTTTATTATAATGAAAAAGGGAATTTGCAGATGGAATTAAATGTATGGACCTGAAAATAGGGAGATTATCCCGGATTATCCAGGTGGATCTAATCTCATCACATGACCTCTTAAAAGCAGAAAACTGGAGAGAGATCCAAGATGGCCGACTAACAACAGCTCAGGAATGTAGCTCCCAGTGAAAGCACAGAGAACGAGTGGACGCCGCACTTTCCGACGAGTTTTTGTTGCCCACAGACCGGGAGATTCCCAGCGGAGAAGCCACGCGGGTCGCCGGCGCGACTCTTTTGGCCGGCGCGGCTGTTTTGCCGGCACCCAGCGCGGCGCTTCCCGGTGCGGAGTGTGCGGGACGGACGGGCTCGGCTGGTCCCATCCCCACAAGGAAA
>PVKP010034580.1:0-24103 GCA_004027715.1 Plecturocebus donacophilus
AAAGCTTCTCTAATTATGCTGTGTATAATACTGAACACTGTTCCTCAAAGATATTAGCCTAGCCTATGAGTTAGATACCATCTTGGAGCTTCAGAGAGCTGGAAGAAACTTAGATGGGCTGATTAGAGCAGAATCTACCATCTTAGTTTCAACCTATGTGTCCTAAAACAAAATTATTGTGGAGAAAATTATGGCCTCCCCTGTCCCCAGCTTTCTTACCCCACCTGGGTCATTGAACATAGTCCAAAGCTAAAACTTCTTCCAGGCATCCTCCTTATTGTCTGACTTATTCCACCCTTAGAATTAGTGTAGTCATCTAAGAATGGATCCTAGAAGAATTAAGCAGTAGGCTGATTTGTTCAAGGGCCTTATTAGTCTCCAGGTCTCAGGCTATACCAGAATAATCTCTCCCTTGGTCTTAACAGCATGAACATGGAATATCCAGTTACTAGAAGTGAGTATGTATGGTTTGTATAAACTCTGTGTACCACAATGTATGGATACATTATACCCAGTTTAATTTTCTGATTCAAACTTTCTTGTTCTAGCACTGCTGAGCAGACAGCAGGTGACAGAACTCTTCCCATTCTGTACAGAGTTTACTGGTCACCCAATCAGGACTTGAACCAAAGGATCTAGAGAGAAGTTTCAGTCTTTAGAGTTTAATGTAGAGTTGGGTCTGGTAGCTATGTATAAATGAGGAAGTAAAGAAAGATGGCAATAGGACTAGGCTGTGAAAAGATCGGGGTGAAGGATACCATACCATTGCTAAGAACTATTTCACCTCTCAGTGTCATTCCCTGTCCTTGGAGTCTGTGAAGTTTCTGTATCCTTAAAATTAACTTCTTTCATTAATAGAATTAGTTTGATTGTTCACTGCAACTGGCAAATCCTGGCTCTAATACCCATACAATATAATGATGCATATTTTTTTATTCTTTTTTGTTATAGAGAACCATTGTGTTTGAGTTATATTATCTGCAATTATCAGATGAATAGAACATTTTCAAATATTTGCTTAGGGAAAAACTGTATATAAAATATTTTAAAAAACACTACATCTACGTCTTTTGCAAGAGCAATCAATTTTTTTGTGAATCTGTGCCTCTCTAGCTAAGATTTGAATTAATTTGTCAATAGGCAATCCAATCAATAGAAGCCCAGCAATGCTCTGATCATATGTCAGCCTCACACATGTATCTAGTTATGTTAACCTCTCTCTAGATCCAGTGGTGGTTGTACTTATTGTGGAATCAAACAATATTTATAAGTTGAGAATGGTAAATGTTTATGGATAGTGAGTCGCAGTAAAAATGTGAAATATAAAAATACAAAGGGAGTAGAAATTTTAATTTGGGGTATGGAAAGAAAAATGAGAAAATGACTCTGACTGAATGAAGTTCGGTGTATGTTGACCTCTTCCTGAGTCTGGCCAGCTCCAGAGCTACCTGTCAGCTCCAGTCCTGGGCACTGAGACAGTAGGTTCTGCTGTAAAGTGTTGGGCCCTATAGTAGATGGTACTGTTGCTCCTTAGTCATTCTCTTCATTAGGCTGCTCAGGCCCTCCTCCGGCTGCTTTGTGTGTTGTTTGGTAACAGCTCCCAGGTGTACCTTTCTCCTGAGAATTGCCCAATGCCAACAAGAGCCACTTGACCTGGACTTGCTTGAGACGTTTACAGCCTCCCCTCGGGTTCCTCCCAGGCAACGTCTGACTGACATGTGAGTACAACAGTCTGGCCTTCTTGTTTCCAGTAAAGATAACTCTATGTAGTGTTCCGCTTGTCCTGAGTTCCCCGTGGGGTCAGACAAGAGCTAGATTTAGAAACCACATCTTTGACTGTTTTTTTCCCTGCCCCCATGCTGCTTTCCTCATTCCTCTGCAGATTTCACCTGAGTATATTCACTGAGGCCCTTGCTAAGTAGTTCCCGCCTCAGCTTTCTTTCTAGGGGACCCAACTGAAGTCATCTAACATTTAATTTAACTAAGCAAAGATGGTCTTTTGTTTTACTACTGTCTGTAGCTTTGCTAGTATGTCAGTGGAGAAATAAGTATCTAGGTTGTTCCTTTCATATTCAACTATGGGTTTGCTCTGTGAGGACTCCTCTCCATTTCATTACACAGGTTTACCTTTGAGCACCTGGCACTCGAGTTGTCTTAGGGAGGAAAACGTTTATGTTTAGGGAAATACTTTGCTGAGCTGCTTGAGAGTTGAAAGAGAGACCCTAAGGCTATGTGCTTAAAGAGAATGATGAAACAAAAAGATGAATGTATAGATCTGCGTAAGAATAAACAACGATTTTATACTGGGGTTAATCAGGAAGGTTACAGGGTTTGGAGAGGAGAAGGAGAGGGAAGTCTGGCAATAAGGCAGAAGGACAAGAATTTCCAGTGGTGTGATGTCCAGAAGACACTTAAGACTAAAGACATCTAATACACTATTATGAGTTGTTTTATTACGAAGAAAACTCCCTCTGACTCTAAATCTTCAGTATAAATTTAATTTGCCAGAACAACCTTGTGGGGTGGGAATGGGGGAAATTAAAAGTCAGGGTAGTAAAAACATCAGTCCTATACTT
This sequence comes from Plecturocebus donacophilus, assembly GCA_004027715.1. Taxonomy (NCBI): domain Eukaryota; kingdom Metazoa; phylum Chordata; class Mammalia; order Primates; family Pitheciidae; genus Plecturocebus; species Plecturocebus donacophilus. The sequence continues at coordinate 2,577 of PVKP010034580.1, forward strand.
ACTCCTTTGCTGACACCCACAGGGGTTAGCAACATCCTTTCAAGGGAGCCGCAGGCTGTGTGTCCTGGCAGCAGCTAGCAGTAGTGAATGATGGCCCACGGGGTTGCTAACAGAGGCAGAGAGAAGCAGCTGTGGTGTGAAACCGACTCAGGATAGGCAAGAGCCAAACTCTCCTTTCCCCCAAATAAACTAGAAGAATACCACTTAGAAGCAGGGAGAGAAGGGCTGGCATGTGGAGTACACACACACACACACACACACACACACACGCACACACGCACGCACACACACCCTAGTTAGTGCTACCTATTGTGATCTCATAGTCTTTAATAAAATTCTAGCAAAATAACACACAAAGCATTAAAATTCATAACGTGGTTATATAAGCTTTATTTGGCTTTCTTTCTTTTCTAGAATAGACAACATCAGAGCCTATTAGTGCTGGCCTTGGGAAGATTAAGTGCTTTTGGAAAGTGTATCCTGTTATAAATAAAAGACAAGTACAATCTGGTAACTAAAAATGATTTCCTAAGAGGACAGAGATGTACTTTTTCTTCCCCCCCAAGTCCTACTGATTTTTTAATGTCACATCTCAAATACTCACCTTCATAAAGCATCTATTAACCTCTTCCAAATCAGCACAGTCTCTTCTTTGAGCCCTCCATAACTTATTATTTAAAGAGTTTATGGGTTAATATTAAATTTTGCTATGTTTTCATAATGTTATATCCAATCAGGACTCATGGGAAATATAAATTAAGACAGACACATTTGACAGAATTTCAAGAGATTCTACTGGCCACGTGGAATTCTTTTTTTTTTTTTGAGACGGAGTCTTGCTCTGTTGCCAGGCTGGAGTGCAGTGATGCGATCTCGACTAGCTGGGACTACAGGTGTACACCACCACCCCCGGCTAATTTTTGTATTTTTAGTAGAGACAGGATTTCACCATGTTGGCCAGGATAGTCTCGATCTCTTGACCCTGTGATCCACCCACCTCAGCCTCCCAAAATGGTGGGATTACAGGCGTGAGTCACCATGCCCGGCCCAGAATTCTTTATGCTAAGGAAGTCAATCCACATGTCAGGCCAAACCTGTTCAGAGAAAGGCTTTCATAATAATTTTGTAAGTGCCAAACATATAATAGTTAATACTTAAATAGCATAAACTATATACAAGTTCTTTGCTCACCTTAATTCATCTAATTTTCATTGTGATCCTATGAAATAAGGATTGCTATTATCCTCATTTTATAGGTGACATGAGGTGCTAAACAATTTGCTTAAAGAAGTAGTAGAGTCAAAATCTGAACCCAAGCAGTCGGCCTGGCTCCTGGTTTACAAATTCCATTCTTCTCCCATGAAATACCATAATCTCTCACATGGCAAAGCTAAGGAGAGTAGGCAAAGAAGAATAGAGTCAGGAAAGTTTTTTTCTTTCACTCTGTCCTGGGATGTCTCTAAGTCTATAAATTCTTGAGCTCCTGATATTTTCTGCTTTGTAAGATAATATTTATGCACTCAATACTAAAGGATCTAGGACTTTGCTATACATCTTATTGCCACATATCAACCATCGAACATCTTAAATATATATAATATAGCTGTGGAATGAGTCCCAGGCCCAGAAACATGTTTATTAAGATAATTATTCTAACCCAATTATGACAAAGGGTAAGGCAGATATATATCCACTCAATTACTTTTTTTTGGAAAAGTTCCTTTAGTAAAAAATGGGGAAAAGAGCAAATTTAAAGATTGTCTGCCCTCTGTGAGTTTATCAGTCATCCTATTTTAATATTTTTCATTTCCCTTTGATAAATACAATTATAAGTATGAAGAATATATAATTATTTATATTTCTTCCCATTTTCCTTACTGGACTGAAAAACTAAAGGGCAAGACTGCATCATCATAATCCCACATTACTTTGCACAATGCCATGTCCCCTAAAGATGTATTGAATTAGGTCGATTAAAGACATTAGGTAGATATTGCATCTGTCAAGGTTTGAGCAGAAAATAGAACAAAAATTAATAATAAGAATCAAAAGGAAATAGAAAAAATGTAAAGAAAAGACTCTGTACAGAGATGTGGGTTTAGGAAGGATGATGACAGATGTCATGGGCTGAATGTTTGTGTCACCCCAAATTTCCTATTGAAGCCCTAACTCCCAATATGATGGTATTAGGAGATGGGACCTTTGGAAGGTGATTAGGTCATGAAAGCAGAGCTCTTGTGAATGGTATCAGTGCCCTTATAAAAGAGACACCTTATCTCCTTTTGCCACCTAAGGATACAAGATGACAGTCTGCAACTCAGAAGGGGCCCCTCATCCAGAACCGACCAGGGCGGCACCTGTGTCTCAGACTTCCAGCCTCCAGAACTGTGAGAAAAAATTTCTATTTATTAAGTCACCCATTTTATGGCACTTTGATATAGTAGCCTGAAAGGACTAAGACAAGGGATGAGTAGGCACAGGAAGCTGCTACCTTCCCTAGATATGAAGGGAAAAGGAGAGGGTGTGGCTACTGGAATCTGGCGAGAGCTATAGCTATAGGAAAAAGGCTGCCTAGCAAAAGTTGTGAACCTGGGTCGGGAAACACAGCCACTGTGGAACTGTTACCTACCTAGAGAGCGAAAGAGAGCTGGTGGAACAGGCACCTGGACCTCTTTCTCTTCCTGTAGTTAGGCCTTCTGGGAGAGCTTCCCATTGGCTGAACCAACTGGAAGCCAACAGGCAGAGTAGAAACAGTTGAAGAGGAATCTGGAAGGGCACGTGGAGAACATGCAGCAGAAGGTATATGACAAGGTTCATGCATTCGTTCAACAGCAATCAATCATTTAATATGTGCCAAGCAGCAAGACTCTGTCGCATGGGAGAAACAAAGATGAAAATGGCACTATTCCTGTGGCAAGTGGTTATTTACCTTTCGGAAAGTATTCCTAATGGATTGCAGTAGAAGAAAAGGTTTTACTTTTTAAAGTGTTCCTAAAAGTATGTGCATATGTTTAAAATGGGCTTGTAATGGAAAGCAATAGTTTGCTATTATTATTTTTTGAGACAGGGTCTCACTCCGTCACCCACACTGGAGTGCAGTGATGGGATCTCAGGTCACTGTAACCTCCACCTCCTGGATTTAAGTGATGCTCCTGCCTCAAACTCCCAAGTAGCTGGGACTACAGGCCACACCACTATGCCCGGCTAATTTTTGTATTTTTTGGTAGAGACTAGGTTTCACCATGTTGACCAGGCTGGTTTTGAACTCCTGACCTCAAGTGATTCACTAGAATCTGCCTCTCAAAGTACTGGGATTACAGGCGTGAGCCACCACAACCTGGACTCGTTTGCCATTCTATCCTCCTCACCACCAGTCTTTCTTCTTAGAGGCTGAATTTGCTTAGTTCTGATGGTAATCTCCAAATCTCTAAAAATATGCTTACACTTAAATTTTGGTTGGACACCTGTAGACACTATTAATTTCCTTTCCTGGATTTTTCTCTGGAAAACAGCTTCAGAGAAAAGGGCTTCATTTAATAACAGCTTCAGATCCCAGCCCCACCCATATGGACATAGTTCTCTACCCAGTCACCCCAGTAATGTCACCAACTGAGATGCTCTACCCAGGCCTGCAGAGCCTCCAATCAGCTCTCAGTATCTCATACTTTTGTTAAAATTTAATTTTGATTTTTTCATAGCAATAGATGAATAGTTTCAAAAATCAACTAGTATTACAACGCTTATAATGAAAAAAAGCAGTCCTTGTTCCCTATACTATTCCATTTTCATTTTCCTTTAGACAAAGGTACTATTTTTAAGTCTTTTACCTATTTCTTCTAATTTGTCTATATTTTAAAATATATACTGCTAACATTTAGATACATACCCATCAAAAATATTCATAGCAGCTATATAGATAGCATTATGTTTACAAATGCTTTTATTTTTGTTTACAAAATTTTTTGTTTAAAAAGAAAAATTTTTTCTTTTTCTTTTTTCTTCACCTTTACTTCAGCTTTTTCATTCTAATATCTTGATACCTCTAGCTGAGATTTCCAAATGAATATTCAATACCTTAAGGATTAACCAATCACAGCAGAGTAAAAGGAATGTATCACAATGCCCAAAGAATTTAGTAATTGTATTCTTGAGATATACATAAACTATATTAACAAATTGATGTGAAGTTTGTTTTAGGATATTTTAAGAAAATTTTTATTTAAAGATAGACTTGTATATGAACATTTTGTCAAAAGTTATTTTGCTTTCAGATTCCTATTTATTAGTTTATATGCTTTTCCGTTCTCCAATATTATCCAGACTTAAGTGCAGTAGTGCAATCCCAGCTCACTGAGGCCTTGACTTCCCAGGCTCCAGGCTCCAGCCATCCTCCATTTTCAGCTTCCCGAGTAGCTGGAACCACAGGTCCATGCCACCACACGTTCATGCCACCACACGTTCATGCCACCACACCAAGCTAATTATTTTTGTAGAAATGAGGTCTCACTATGTTGCCCAGACTGGTCTCAAACTTCTGGGCTCACGTGATTCTCCCACCTTAGCCTCCCAAAGTGCTAGAATTATAGATGTGAGCTACTGTACCTGGCCATATTCACTCTTTTTAAAAAACCCAATATTCAATTTGTGACCTACTGTGACAAGAAGATTATTCTTTATTTTCTGCCTTTGCATTTTGTAAGTTTTTCTTCTTTTTAAGTGAACTAAAAAATGTTATAGAATACATTTAGGATCCAAATGAGATAAAGAGATTGTCTTTATGTTTAAATATATACTGCTAACATTTAGATACATGCCCATCAAAAATATTTATCTCACATCCAAATGCGATAAAGACAGGAGACTGTCTTTATCTCATTTGGATCCTAAATGTATTCTATAACACTTCATTTATTTTTTTCAGAAATATCTATATACTCTAGGTCTGTATGTTCAACAAATTTGTAAGAAGAATATTATGTTCTAAAATTGTTTTTAAAAAACCAATTCAGTTCCATTTCTGAATACCATATTTCCCTGTCATTACAAAAATCCTTTTGAAAGCATTTTTTTTTTTTTTTTTTACTAAATGATTTGGTACAGTGTCTATTTTGAGCATATGAGCAAGCACAATTATTTCTAAATCAGAGCAAAGTTACAGCTGAAAATTCTTTTAGATTCTGTAAGCCTTTATTAGAGTACATATGGATGTCCTCATCACAGAAGGAGGTGCTAAGACTAGGCCCTTCAATTCAAGAAGCTCATGGAGTGACACATAGATAGTATAGGTAAATATAAGACAGATGGTGTGGGAAGCCAAAATGTATGACACAGGAAAGCAGTGCTTATAGGGTTTCAACAAAAGAAAAAATGGAGATATCAGTGTGGGCTGAGGTCATTGAGGGCAGGTTCCACTGGAGAACCTTGAGCAGATTCTCTCTAATGACAGGACACTGAGAACAAGAGACAGTACTGTGGCAAAAGTGAATGGGGCAGGGTAGGGGAGTTGGGGAGAGCTGGTATCCTGGGAGATCAGGAAGACACAGACTTGCATACATTGAGTTGGAGTAAAGAGAGCTAGAATAGAACCTATTAGGCAGGGATATTGTGAAGTATGGCATTGGGGTAGTTTTGATTATAAGGTAATTTTGCTTACTATAGATGCACACTCCTGGGGACACACAAGCCTCATCTTTTAGAATGGTGGCCTTAGAAAAAATGTTGCATGCGCTGTGCACCAATGAAGTTTCGCTGGAACAAAGAATTCTGTGTTGTGTGGTAATACAAAGTGGTGTGAAATAGAAACAACTGATTGTCTCAAAGACAGCACAGGGCAGGCAAGCACCATTAAGAAACACTTGTACTCTTCCTGTGAATTTTCACAGGGTCAGCTCAGGTTGTTTCAGGCTTATTTGTATCATTCATCCCCCCTTACCTCACCTGCCTCCCAACTCCATTTTCCCCCTTTCCTCTGTTGCATTTTGGTCATGCCTAGAAGGTTTAAAAAAGACTAGAACTTTATTTAGAGAGCCACTCACACCAGATTTGTGACTAGTCATGCACAATTCATTAGATTTTATATTTATACCAAAATGGTGAGGTTGCAGATGCTGATATGAAAGCAATATAAATATATTTTAAAGTGCTTTCAACTAGTACAAAATTTGAGTTGCTAAGATCATATCGAGTAAAAATAAACATCTTGGGAGTGAGGATTCTCTGTATTTTCTTCCCTGTAGGCTGAAACAGATCAATTCACCAAAAAGCAGTTTATCAAAAGATCTGGGCCGGGCGCGGTGGCTCACGCCTGTAATCCCAGCACTTTGGGAGGCCGAGGCGGGCGGATCACGAGGTCAAGAGATCAAGACCATCCTGGCCAACATGGTGAAACCCCTTCTCTACTAAAAATACAAAAAATTAGTTGGGTGTGGTGGCGTGCCCCTGTAGTCCCAGCTACTTGGGAAGCGGAGGCAGGAGAATTGCTTGAACCCAGGAGGCAGAGTTTGCAGTGAGCCGAGATTGTGCCACTGCCCTCCAGCCTGGTGCCTGGCGACAAAGCAAGACTCTGTCTCAAAAAAAAAAAAAAAAAAAAAAAGATCTGTTTGCGGGAAACCCAGTTTGCTGAGCACCAGTTTGCCAAATGGTGATTTATGGACTAGCAATTAGCTGATAAGTAATTTATTAAAAGACCTATTTGCTCAATTATCAATAGACTAAAAACTTTTTCTACTAATTATTACAGCAGAATGGCATGTTAATTCATTCTATCAACAAAAGTGCAAAGGAAATGTGATTATTTTGTTTTTCAACAATTAAACTAATTTTTCTTGTATGCACACTCTCCCTGACTCCTACTCTTTTGGGTAATGTGGGCGAGGAGAACTGCAAGTGAGGATTTATCATTCCGTGCTGATTTCAATGGTTTCCTTTTAGTCTCTGACTTTCCAGCAAGTGTTTAGTCGTTCACAGTTCTTCACTCAATGCCTCATCCCAGGCAAAGATGGCTTCTGGGGTCCTGATGTCACCGTGTTCTTGAGGCAGTGGCGGGAAAGGAGAGAGAACTGCGGCCTGCGCGGATCTTTGTGCTCCCCGGCTTCTGCCGAAATCATGTCCGCCATCCTTCTTGTCACTGCTCCCCCTGCTGGCTCCCTTGCTGAAGTTCACTGACGAAGCAGGAGACCTCGGGGTCTCTCCTCTTTGTCTTGGCTTCTCTGAGGTGTGGTCCATTGATTCAGACCAACCTCAGCAGTCGGGGACGCGCCGACATCTGCCGGTGAACTCCCGTTTGGTTCTCACTCTGGGTAGTTGTCCTGTGGACATGGCTCGCAGGCAGGATGAGCCCGAGAAACTCAGTCAGCAACGGCAACCCCTTTGTGTCCCACCACAGGCCACACGGAGCGACAGCGACTTGTCATATCCCAGGAGCCCAGGAAGACTCAGCAACCCCCCAATGCCATGTGACCTTATGACCCTTCCAGATTTACTCTGAAGCGGCCGGAGCTGCGGAAAAGGCCATTCGTATGGTTGTGTCCCCTGCAGTTGTGCGCTGCAGGGTCCTGAGGTGGCTCTGCAAAGTCTGAGCTTTCTCTTCAGCCCATCTCGCGTGCTCCTCTTCCATAGCCTAGAGGTCAGAAGCCAGACCACAAATGACTGAAGTCTTGCCTTCTCTGTTTCTGTCGTCTTCTCTCCTCCGTACTCTCCTACTGTCTGAAAGAGGCCAAATTGCCACTTCCCCTGGCTTGTGAGAACTTCTCCTCCATTCTGTCCTTTCCTGAGGGGTTTTCTCACTGCTCACTCCTGTCCGTCCTTCTCTGGGGGCTATAAGGACAGAATGGCTCTCAGCCTGAGAACTTAATTTACTGGAGAGAAGGAAGAAAAAGAAAGAAAGGAAGGAAGAAAGAAAGGGAGGGAGGGACCGTATCAGCTTGACGTTTTCTCCCTAACCCGGTCCCTCCACATCGTCGGATGTGTGGGTCTGCCTGCATGCGGAGGGAGCAGACGTTCCAGCAAGACTTGAGGTTTCACAGAGGGGAGGTCCCAGTGGGGCCGTGTCAGGAGAGAGGAGCACGAGGAAGTCACACACATCATCAGCCATTGACTCCAGTGGCTGATGTGGCCCTGTGGCTGGAGGCGACGAACGCGCTGGTCAGCGAGCTGCAGGCGGGTCGCATCTGACACCCGTCTCCTCACGGGGTTTACGTGGAGATGCCATCTTGGTGAGGAGACTGGGGAGGAATAGCCGAGGGGCAGCATTTCCCTGAAAGGGCCGTTGGTACTGAAAAGAAATGGTTGAAACTGAAGAGATTAAGATACATCAGGATGGGTGAAGATTAGACACATACAAAGGCTGCATTTGCTTTTCACACTTGAGAGTACTTTGAGTGAACTCGTACAACCACTTTAAAGGTTTATAGCCCGTTCACTTTTCACAGATGCTACCCCGTGTTCAGTGTACTTTTCGGAATAACAATTTCTTGGATAGTTTTAATTTCTGGTATTGTACAGGTCACAAATATCAAGGATTTTTTTTTTTTAATGAGGGGGTTGGCATGTTTATCCCAAAGTATTTTCTGTTCTGTCTATTGGCTTTCCTAAGGCACTTGATTAATGACTTTGCTTTCCAGAGTGGGACAGAAGGCGGCAGAATCACCATGATGTCCAGAGAATTGTGTCTGGAGTGAGTTTTCCACAATTGTGTGCACACCAATTGCTTTGTGTGTGAGCACATTCACACATACACTCTCCTGTCTACTTCAACTCTGAGATCCCACTTTATTTTTACATTCCTATGGGCATGTTAATTTTCACATATCCAAGATAGTTTAAAGGGCAAGGCAAGGGAACACTGACCATTTGTGTATCGTCCATTCAACGCTGATGAAGCGCTTATGTATCTGAAATGTGAAAGAGTTTGGTTTTGCTTTATGTCATGTTAAGGTAGAAGCAAGTAGAGAAAGATCCTTTTCTTTCATGCACAAGAGCTTTCAGTTTCTGTACTTTGCTGTCCCCTCTGAAAAAGCTGTCTCTGAATATTAAAACTTCAAGGAAGTTTGAACCACGCTGAGACTAGATGAGAAAATAATGCCAAAATGGCTGCGCTGTTGAATCTGAGTCCAAGGATTATATCTTATCTAGGAAACAGCAGAAAAGACATTTTTTTCCTGAACGAAACACAAAGCTGAATTAGAATTTAATAAAAATTTATTGGCTAGTATCAAGTGTAAGGCAGTGTGCTGGGCATTGCTTGGAGGAGTTTTCATAGCGCTGTTGGATAATCAACAGGTAACCTATGGACAGGTGACTGAAGAAGCTCATCACCAACTGTCCTGGTTTGCTTGGGATAGAGGGGATTCCCAAGACATGCGACTTTCAGAGTTAGAACTGGCAAAGTCCTTGCCAAACCAGGGTAAGTTGGTCACCCTACTTATCAGGCAACCTTAGCTCCAGATTCTGTGATTTTAACCCCAAATCTTTACCGGATCACAATAACCTGTGATATTTAAAGTGTTATTAGACCTGTAGGTACTTGCTTTTTGCTAAGTAGCTATGTGCAAGAAAGAATTCTGGTCTTTGGAAAACTGGTTATGCTGCTTTACTAGAGCACAGTAACTCATACTGTTTTATATATGTCAGTCATAATTAATCTTTGAACTTTATTACAGAAAATGAAAATAATCATCACCCTGGTTTGTTGTGAGGATTCAGTGAAATAATGGGAGAGATGGTGTTTTGCATACTTCAAAGTACAATGCAGATATGAGATGTTACTATTTCAGACATGCTCCTGTAGCAATAACAGAATAGTAGAAAATAAAAAATTCATTTTTCCAATCTCTTATGATAAAGTTTTCCCCTCAACATGTTTTATAATCTAGCAGAATTAAAAATATTTGAAGACACGGTAAACCACAAGGTATTATTATACTGCCATCTTTAGGGCATATTGTGAACTACAGTTGCATAGTTTAAATTGTTTTTCAAAACCAGTGCTGTTATGTTTCAAATGTTATCAGCAACAGTAATTAAGACCACTGGCATAGAGTCTGAAGGCCTCATTAAAAATCTACTAGTCAATCAGTCATAAGGAATTATGTCAAAAATGACTGGCTCCAGTCACAGACCTATGCTTTTGAATGAGGCTGCTCTTCTGGAGTGATTAACTATTAAAGCTAGAAGGGACATTAGAAGTCAGTTCTTGTAGATGACTTCCTGTCTGCTTCCTGTGCTCACTTGGGGATTTAGCCACAGAAAGAGTAACAGATTTAGGCCTGAGAGATGCCCAGGAAGAGGGAATAGGCAATCTCTGGCACAAAAGAGAGACCACAGACATCCGGGCTCAATATATGTGTATCATCCATGTATTTATGTGTGAATGAATGAATGAATGAATGAACAAATGTAACTCTTGTGTCAGGGCTTTTTTTTTTTTTTGACTCCAGGCTCTCTCTGAGTTCAAGTTAGAAATCAGAGAATCATCCTTAGAGCCTCCCATCCTGGGAATATGAGTGCTGGTCAGTGTCCTTCTACCTGATGAGATAGGAAGTTAGCCTTCAGAAGACTGGAATTGGAGGAAACTTCTTTTACATCATTCTCTGGTTTCCTTGGGCTCCATAAGCTATGTATCCTAAGGAATGTAAGCAGTTATTTTTACTAAAGGATTCAATACTGATTTGGGAGTATGTTTGTTGGGAGAAGGAGAGGACAGGAGGGGAGGCAAAAGTTAAGAGTTGTGCTTTTGTTTAGCTAACTCAATCCCTTGTGTCACACATTAGAACTTTATAAGGAACTTTATGTTATTCTTTGCTTGGCCAAACTTTAGTTAGGCTTCTGAGCCTCTTTCTAGGCACATCTGTGTACTTCTTTGTAAAAATCCAGGTGTAGCAAAGAACTTGCTAAGTCAGTTCAGCAAGAACCCCTCAGCCTTACTTCTGATCCTCCTTGATCATTCTCCACTATCTTGCAGGTAGTTTCTGATCAGCCTGGCTGGTCTTCAGCAAGAATCCTGTTAGATTGGTTTAGCCAGAATCCCTCTTACTCCTGATGCTCCCTCTTAGTAATTTTCCATCCTCTGACCCCAACGTTGCTCCCTGGCTATAAATTCCCACTTGCTCATGCTGTTGTCATAGTTGAGCCCAATCTCTCTCCCACATTGCAAGATCCCATTGCAGTGATCCCTGTACCTACCATGATGGTCCTGAATAAAATGCGTACCATCCTTTGACAAGTATCATTGAATATATATGTATTTTAACAAACTTCAGAGGATGTGGCTGCCTTCTCCCCAACTCTCATGTTCTACTCAATCTGCGCAGATCCCTTTTTCATTGTCACCCTTCTTTAAGACATACCAGCTTGCCTTTGAGGATAAAGGTTCTCAGATCCATTTACTTCTTATCTGGAGTCGTTGCACTATGACTTGATGTGCCAGGTCTAGAGTAGACAAGTGGCTCCTGAATGTCTTCTTCAAAAATACTATTTCTCTGTGCTTCAAATCAGTGACTGGTAAAATAAAATGATAAGAAAAAGAAATATTATTTCCCTGCACTACAAGTCAGTGACTGGAAAAATAAAATTACAAAAAAAGGACTATTATTTCTCACATCCACAATTTTGTCAGCCAAAAAGGCTAATAACATCAATTATCGATGAAGACGTGGAGCACCTGGGATGCTCTGACATTGCTGTTGGAGTGTAAAATAGACAACTGTGGAAAATTATTTCCAAAGAAATTAAATATACACCTACCTGTTCTATAACACGGAAATTTTAAATATACATTCTACTTCTAGATATATATCTAGAAGAAATGAGTACATATGTCCACAAAAAGAACATTCATAACAACCTTATTCATAAAAGCAAAAACCTGGAAATGATACAAATACCCATCAACTGGACAATGGATAAACAACTGTCTTCTATGTATGTAATGCAGTTCTTCTCAATAGTACCAAAGGGACAAACTACTGATGCATGAAACAACATAGATTACTCTTAAAAATATTAAGCAGAAGAAGTCAGACGTGAAAGAGTTCATATTGTATAGTGCCACTGACACAAAGTTAAAGAACAAGCAAAATTAATCTATGGGCACAGAAATTACAATGTTGTTTACCTTTTGTAGGGGAATACTGACTTTATAGGGTCACGAGGATAACTTTGTAGAGTGAGATCAAAGTTTTTATATCTTGGCCGGGTGTAGTGGCTCATGCCTGTAATCTCGGCACTTTGGGAGGCGGAGGCGGGTGGATCACTTGAGGCCAGGAGTTAGAGACTATCTTGGCCAACATGGCAAAACCTTATCTCTACTGAAAATACAAAAATTAGTCAGGCCTGGTGGTGCATGCTTGTAATCCCAGCTACTCGGGAGGCTGAGGCATGAGAATTGCTTGAACCTGAAAGACAGAGGTTATAGTGATCTGAGATCACGCCACTGCACTCCAGCCTGGGTGACGGTGAGACTCTCTCCAAAAAAAAAAAGTTTCTGTATCTTGATTTAGTGGTGATCACATATGGGTGTATAGAAATTGCACAATTATTAAGCAATAAGATTTGTACTTTTTATACTTCATGTAAATTATGGCTTAATAAGGTACTGTTAAAATCTCCTTTCCTTTCCCTCAACTCTTCTACCAATTAGAATTCCATTTATGTTTACTAGCTCTCCTTTTAGATGATACTCATAGGGTTAGGTAGGCCTGGATTAGTTTGAGGAAGCAGGCAGAAGGTAGGAAATTTCCAAAGGCATCCGCCTCCACTTTGTAACTTCAGTCAGGAGTCAAGTGGTGGCAACTGCTTCAAATGTCACAAAAGAACATCTCCACCTACTCCTTCTGTACCCGGATGGATGTGGCTAGAGAAGAAACACAGCTGTGCTAATTTAGTCTCGTATTACATTTTCCCCTACAAGTCTCAAGTGGGCCCTCTGCAAATCCTTGCAATTCTATTATATTTCAGGAGTAAATTTACTTTCTTACTTCCAAATATTATTTCATACCTTAACTCTCTTTCTTCAAATCAACAGCATCCTCTCAGCTTTGACTTTGTTTTTTTATTTTATTGAGAAAATAGAAGTAATCAGAGGAGAACGGCCTCACCCTCCCACCACCAAGTCGATCAGACTACCTGCATTTATACTCACACAACCTGACTTGACTCCTATTTCAATGCATCAGTGATTATCAACACGAGCTATATATAGAATTTTTTAAATGCTGATGCCAAAATCCCACTTCCAGAGATTCTGAATTAATTAATCTTCTGTGGGACATTTTTTCTTTTAGAAATAATCTCAAGGGATTCGAATATGCAGTGGCATTTAGAAACAGGAATTTAAAATTCCTATTTGAGCTCCTACCTGAGGGCTAGTCCTGTACTTATAGAGTGGATCCTACTCCCTCTCATCTTCTCAAAACCTTGCTCCTTCAACGATCTCCTCTTTCCTACTTGATCAATTTTTCTCTCCCTGCAGGATAAGTGCCATCAGCATACAAATGTACTAGACTCTATCGTCTTCCTACCCTTCTTTCTTGACACCACCTTTTCCTCCAGCTGCTCCCCTTACACTGAAACTCCTTCCAGTAGTTGTCTATACTGGCTGTTTCCATCCCATAACTTCCAATTTTCCCATTAACTTACATTTGTCTCTGTCATTCAATATTAAAATTTTCAACAACCTACATGTTGGCAAACTCAATGACTTCATTTTAAGCTTTAACTTATTTCACTTTTCAGCAACATGTAGCACAATTAATTTTTCTTGAACACCTTTTCACTAGGCTAAAGCATCACTATCATCTCTTTTCTTTCTTATGAGTGCTTCTTCTCAGACTTCTTTGCTAGCTCCCTCCTCTTTTCCCCAAGTTTTGAACCCTAGGTGATCCTCTGGTTCAAGGCCTGCCCCTAATCTTCTCCAGCCACATAGTTTCTCAGGGAATTCTCATCCATTTCCGTATGTGGGTAGCTCACACACATGCTTCTCAAACTCTCATCTCTTTTCTAAGAGCCAGGCTCATATCTCCTTGCCTCTCTAACATCTCAATTTGGGTTTCACATACGTACACAAGTTCTCATTTCTCCACAACCATGTCATCCTGCAACTTTCAACCTACAAGTTTTCTACATCTTAGCAAATGGCATCTGAGTCACTGAGACCAAACTTTTTTAGTAGCATCCTTTGTTCCTTTTTTCCATCACTCTATATCCAACTCATAAACACATTTAGATTACTTTCTGTTACCATGTCTCCTCATCTCCCATTGTTACCAATCTCATCTATGCCATCATCCTCTCTAATCTCGGCTATTTTAACACTGTCTTCACTCTGCTTCCACTCTTGCTCTACAGTCTGCTCCCATATAGCAGTCAATAAATCTTTAAAATATAAATCAGATCATGCTATGCCTAAGCTCCCCCATGCCCTCCCCTAAGGGCTTCCCATAACACTTGGAATAAAATCCATACCCCTTAACATGACCTACAAAGTCTCACATTTGCTACCATTCCTACCAGTCTCCTTTTCATTCATTCTGCTTCAGCCACATGGATTTTGTGCTTGGCCATAAGGCCAAGCTTGTTTCTGCCTCAGTCATTGCCCCTGTTTGTTCCTCTCCCTAAAAAGTTCTCTCTAAACATCTTTATATGTCTGGCTCTTTCACATTGTTCTGGATTCTGCCTCCATGCTGTCTCCTCAAGAAAGCCTTCTCTAATCACCCACTTCAGAGTAGAGGGAAGAATAATTATTTGTATTGTTTACTGCTCTCTTCCCTAAGACTTGACACAAAGTCAGCTTTCAGTGAATAGCTGTTCAATGAATGAATGTTTTGTGCTGCCTTTAGCATGAGAGCCTTGGTATCCACCTTAGGATATAAGATACAAGGTGACTGTGTATCTGTAGGAAACAGATGAGTAGTATGAAGAGAGCTTATTTTAAAAAATGTAAACAGTGGCCAGGTGTGGTGGTTCACACCTATAATCCCAGCAATTTGGGAAGCCGAGGCAGGCAGATCATGAGGTCAAGAGATCAAGACCATCCTGGCCAACATAGAGAAACCCTGTCTCTAGTAAAAATACAAAAATTAGCCGGGTGTGGTGGCGTATGACTGTAATCCTAGCTTGAACCTGAGAGGTGAAGGTTGCTGTGAGCCAAGATCACACAACTACACTCCAGCCTGGTGACAGAGCAAGACTGTCTCAAAAAAAAAAAAGTCAAAAGTATGGAAAGGATATAGGGAAATCACAAGAGACAGTGTGGCACTCCAGGGATATTATCAGTGGGATGCCTTTACCACACTTAGGGAACAGAACCTAGAGAGAGGTTTGCATGGGGAGGACCACCTGTCAATCATTGAGACTTTCAGCCACTGCATGTAGTCAGCCCACTGTGACCCTGTAGGGAAACAGTGTGACACATGTCCTGATTTCATTGTCTTTCTTCTCCCTCCACCCTCCTGTCAGGCTTCCCATTGACAGACACATTTGGAAGCCAAAGGGCAAGGGAGCCCACTGATGGAATTCACATAATTCATCCTCTGGGGGTACAGAGCACGTTAGAGATGGATCTGGTGGAGCTGAAGAACAGCTAACACTCATGCCCGGGGTTGGAAAGTAGCTTCTTTCCCCTCAGTAGGCAAGTTGGCTAATTATTTAAATGGTTGCTTATTGTTAAGAACACATTATTCTTTTTAGGGTTTGTCTGCCCCTTGCATGGTGAGCTGCTTGAAAGTAGGCATCTCTCAGTCATGGATCATATGCATAAAGTACAGTTGACCCTTGGTATTTGAGGATTCCACACCCATGAAGTCAACCAACTGTGGCTTGAAAATATTCAGAAGGAAACAATAAAAAATACAAATACAATAATAAAAATAATATAGATAAAAACAATATGGTGTAACAACTATTTACATAACATTTACATTGTGTTAGGTATTATGTTATTTAGGGTTTATTTAAAATATGTGAGAAGATTGCCTAGGTTATTTGCAAATACTGTACGATGGCATTTTATCTAAGGGACTTGAGCGTCTGCAGGCTTGGTATCTGTGGGGGTGGTGGGGGTTGGTGGTGGTGCAGGGAAACAATCCCTGGTGGATGCCAAGGGAAGAATATGTAGTGAAGTTTTCAAAATATTCTTTAGAATGGTAATACTTTCCCCAGTAGTTTGATGAAGTTCTCTTATTAATGGTTCTTTAAGTTTGTTTGGAATTTTACTACTTACGAAACTTTCATAATAGTTTGGGAGATCAGCAGGACAAATGTTATTGTCTCTGCAGGGCTGATAAAGAAATTATGGACATGGATCAGTGACTCGGTGCTACATGATAGTTACTCGGTAGCTGGAGATGAAACCCAGAACTTTGGCTGAGAGTCTAATGCTCTGTACTACAGCATGCTGCTTTCTTTAGAGGGCCATTTCTGAAGGTTATCCCACCCCCTTATCCTGATAGGTATATATAATTATTTCATTGTGGTTTTAGTTTGCATTTCCTTAATACGCTCATTAGCCATCTGTGGATCCTCTTTGCTGAAATAGTTCTTTAATCTTCTGCCTGTAATTTTAATCGGATTGTTGTTTTCTTTTCATTGAGATTCAAGAGTTCTTTATATTTCTGGATATCAATGTTTCATCAGGTATGTATTTACAACATCTTCTTTCAGTCTGTGGCTAGCTTTTAATGTTTTAAGCTAATACCTTTAAAAAAGCAGAACTGTTTAATCCATTGTATCTTTCTTTTTTTTTTCTTTCTCAATGTGTTGCCAAGGATGGAGTGCAGTCACCTGATCTCAGCTCACTGCAACCTCCACTTCCTGGGCTCAAGTGATTCTCCTGCCTCAGCTTCCTGAGTAGCTAGGATTACAGGTGTGTGCCATCATGCCTGGCTTATTTTTTGTATTTTTAGTAGAGATGTGGCTTTGTCATGTTAGCCAGGCTGGTCTCCAACTCCTGATCCCAAGTGATCCACCTACCTCAGCCTACCAAAGAGCTGGGATGACAGGTGTGAGCCACTGCGCCCAGCTTAATCCATTGTATCAACGTTTCTTTCTTGATTTGTGTTTTTTGTGTGATATGCAAGAAGTCTTTGTCTAACTCATCACAAATATTTTTCTGTATTTTTTTCTTAGAAGTTTTTATAGCTTTATATTTTTGCATTTGTGTTTTAAGCTTTGAGTTAATTTTTTAGTATGATACAAGGTATAGGTCAAGATTCATTTTTTGCATATGGATGACCAATTGTTCCAGCACTAGTTGTTGAAAAAACCAAATTTCCCATTAAATTGCCTTGGCACCTTGGTGGAAAATCAGTTGATGCCATGTCTATGACTGGATTCTTATCCTGTCCCTTTGATCCATATGTCTATCTGTTTGCCAGTATTACCCTATTTTTGTTATTATAGTAGCTGTATATTAAGTCTTGAATCAGGTAATGTGGTTCTCCAATTTTGTTCTTCTTTTTCAAAATAGTTTTGGCTATTCCAGTTCCTTTCCTTTTCCGTGTGAGTTTGGAATTAGGTTTGTCAATTCCTACAAAACATC
This sequence comes from Plecturocebus donacophilus, assembly GCA_004027715.1. Lineage (NCBI taxonomy): Eukaryota > Metazoa > Chordata > Mammalia > Primates > Pitheciidae > Plecturocebus > Plecturocebus donacophilus. The sequence continues at coordinate 20,110 of PVKP010034580.1, forward strand.
ATGCTAGGATTTTGGTTGCTTTGGGTAATATGGACATTTTAACAATATTGATCCTTCTGATCCATGAACATGGAATATTTTTCCATTTTCTTCGTGTGTGTGTCCTCTTCAATTTCTTACGTTAATGTTTTATATTTTTCATTGTAGAGTTCTTTCACTTCTTTGGCTAAATTTATGCTGAGGTATTTTATTTTATTTGTAGCTGTTGTAAATGGGATTACATTCCTGATTTTTTTTTCATATTGTTTGTTGTTGGTACATAGAAATGCTACTGATTTTTGTATGTTAATATTGTGTCCTGCAACTTCACTGAATTTATCAATTCTAAAAGTTTTTTGGTGGAGTCTTTAGGTTTTTCCCAGATACAAGATTATATCATCTGCAAACAAGGAGAATTTGACTTTTTCTGTTTTAATTGGTTGCCCTTTATTTCTTTATATTGTCTGACTGTTCTAGCTAGTACTTACAGTACTACATGGATGACAGTTGTGAAAGTGGGCATCCTTGCTGTGTTCCAGATCTTAAAGGAAGGACTTTTAGTTTTTTCTCATTCAGTAAGATACTGCCTGTGGATCTATTATATTGTGTTGCAGACCCTGTGGGTCTGCTTTTATTGTGTTGAAGTATGTTCCTTCTATACTCAGTTTTTTTTGTTTTGGTTTTTTATCATTACACATTGTAGAATTGCATTGAATGTTTTCTCAGCATCAATCGAAAAGATCATACGGTCGATCATTTCAATTCTGTTGATATGATATAATCACATTGATTGATTTGCATATGTTGAACCATCCTTGCATCCCTGGGATAAATCCCATTTGATCATGATGAATAATCTTTAGATTATCTTTTATTTCTTTAATCAGTTTTTATAGTTTTCAGAATATAGATCTTAATGCATACTTTGTTGAATTTTATCTAAGTATTTCAATTTTTGGTGTTATTTCAAATGATGCTTTTAAAAATTTCAGTTTCTAATTGTTCATATCTAGTATGTAGAAATATACTTGATTTAAAAAATATTGACCTTGTGGGAGTGGGGAGGGGAACGCCAAGATGGCTGAGAGCAGCCAGCACCAGAATGCAGCTCACAGCGAATAAGACCCAGAGGGCTAGAGGACTTTACAATTCCAAACAAGGTGCCAGGTTCATTTCTGTGGGATTGATAGGGCACTGAAATCAGGCCCAGGGAAGGAGCTGCAGGGCGAGAGCTGCCAAGGGGGGCAAATCAAGATGGGGGGCACGTCCCCACCTGAAACGTGCAGCCAGCTTGGAGTGTCGGGGGACTTAACCCCCTCGGTGCTCTGTTTTGGATCCTGTGCTTACTTCATCCCTTCTGTAACCCATGGTCCACGAGAGCCCTGCCAGATGGTGGGGCGCTGTGGGTAGTCAATGCAAATCTGAGCAGTGGCTACCACTGGATGCAGCAAGTTGTCTCAGGGACCTGAGCGGGAGTTTGTACTAACACTAGTGGGACGGACCATCCCACAGAGGGAGGCAGAATTGAAAGCAGGGAAACAGACCATAAGGCCTGGCAGGCCCCACCTCCAGAGAATTCAAACTGAAGCCCTCGATAGAGAGCTTGGCAGCAAATATACCAGCTTGACCCCAACCAGGAAGATCCAGCTGGGGAAGGAGAGAGGCCATTGGGAAGGCGGAGCCAATCTCACCTGCAAACAAACTCCAGGGAAGGACCACCCACCCAACAACCTGATGGAACTGAGAGAGCCCAGCAATGCCCTCTACATACCAAAAAAGATACAGCTCCAACCTCAACAGAAAAAAAGTCACTCAGAGACTCCTCCTGAAATCACTAACTTCAAAGATTAAAGGGAGATAAATCCACAAAGATGGGGAAAAAATCAGTGCAAAAAGGATGAAACCATCAAAGAACAGAACACCTCTTCTCCTCCCAGGGATCACAACTCCTCACCATCAAAGGAACAAAAAAAGACAGAGAATGAATCTGATGAATTGACAGAAGGAGGCTTCAGAAGATGGATAATAACAAACTTCTCTGAATTAAAAGACCATGTTCTAACCCAAAGCAAAGAAACTAAGAACATTGAAAAAAGATTAGATAAAACACTAACTAGAATAACCAGCTTAGAGAAGAACATAAATGACTTGATGGAGCTAAAAAACACAGCACGAGAACTTCACAAAGCATACACAAGTTTCAATGGCTGAATCGATCAAGCAGAAGAAAGGATCTCAGAGATAGAAGATCAAATCAATGAAATAAAATGAGAAGGCAAGATTAGAGAAAAAAGAGTGAAAAAAAATGAACAAAGCCTCCAAGAACTATGGGATTATGTGAAAAAACCTAATCTACGCTTGATCAGCATAACTGAATGTGACAGGGAGAATGAATCCAATTTGGAAAACACTCTTCAAGATATTATCCAAGAGAACTTTCCCAACCTAACAAGGCAGGCCAACATTCAAATCCAGGAAATACAGAGAACACCACGAAGATATTCCTCAAGAAGAGTAACCCCAAGGCACATAGTTGTCAGATTCACCAGGGTTGAAATGAAGGAAAAAATCCTAAGGGCAGCCAGAGAGAAAGGTCGAGTCACCAACAAAGGAAAGACCATCAGACTCACAGTGGATCTCTCGGTAGAAACCCTGCAAGCTAGAAGGGAGTGGGGACCAATATTCAACATCCTTAAAGAAAAGAACTTTCAACCCAGAATTTCATATCCAGCCAAACTAAGATTCATAAGTGAAGGAGAAATAAAATCCTTTGTGGACAAGCAATTGCTGAGAGATTTCATCACTACAAGACCTGCCTTACAGGAGCTACTGAAGGAAGTATTAAACAGGGAAAGGAACAACCAGTATCCGGCCACTGCAAAAACGTACCAAATGATAAAGAATAACGACACAATGAAGGAGCCACATCAATTAATGGGCAGAACAGCCAGCCAGTAACAAAATGACAGGATCAAATTCACAAATAACAATATTAACGTTGAATGTAAATGGCCTAAACGTCCCAATCAAAAGACACAGACTGGCAAACTGGATAAAAAGTCAAGACCCATCGGTTTGCTGTATTCAGGAGACCCATCTCACATGCAAAGACTCATATAGACTCAAAGTAAAGGGATGGAAGAAGATTTACCAAGTAAATGGAGAGCAAAAAAAAGCAGCGGTAGCAATCCTAGTCACTGATAAACTGGACTTCAAACCAACAAAGATCAAAAGGGACAAAGAAGGGCATTATATAATGGTAAAAGGATCAGTGCGACAAGTAGAGCTAACGATCCTAAATATGCACCCAGTGCAGGAGCACCCAGATACATAAAGCAAGTTCTTAAAGACCTACAAAGAGAGACTTCAACTCCTGCACAATAATAGTGGGAGACTTTAACACTCCACTGACAATATTGGACAGATCAACAAGACAGAAAGTCAACAAGGATATCCAGGACTTGAATGCAGATTTGGACCAAGCAGATGTAATAGGCTTTTACAGGACACTCCACCCCAAATCCGCAGAATACACATTCTTCTCAGCACCACATTGCACTTACCCCAAAATTGACCACATAATTGGAAGTAAATCGCTCCTCAGCAAATGCAAAAGAGCGGAAATCATAATAAACAGTCTCTCAGACCACAGCACAATCAAATTAGAACTGAGGATTAAGAAAAGCACTCAAAACTGCACAATTACCTGGAAACTGAACAACTTGCTCCTGAATGACCAATGGATAAACAATGAAATGAAGGCTGAAATAAAAATGTTCTTTGAAACCAACGAGAATGAAGACACAATGTACCAGATCCTAATGGGACACATTCAAAGCAGTGTCTAGAGGGAAATTTATAGCAATAAATGCCCACGTGAGAAACAAAGAAAGATCTAAAATCGACACCCTATTGTCAAAATTGAAAGGGCTAGAGGAGCAAGATTAAAAAAACTCAAAAACAAGCAGAAGACAAGAAATAACTAAGATCAGAGCAGAACTGAAGGAGATAGAGA
>PVKP010034581.1:0-24083 GCA_004027715.1 Plecturocebus donacophilus
CATTATAGTGATTACATTTTACTTTCTATAAAGTATTTCACAGTAATCTTTACTAAGAAACAACTACAAGGATAGGTTTAATATGAACTGAGATAGACTAGGATGGCCAGATCTTGGAGCTGTCAGTTTTGAGATGTTAGGTTGAAGAAGACTACATCGTAGTGTAGGTATCAAACATAAAGGTAGTTCCGGAGGAGAGAAAGACTGGAGATATAAATTTGGCTGGCAAAAGTATATTGATTTTATTTTAAATGTTGACACTGAATGAGCTCTCCAAAGCAGTGAGTAAGAATTCATCTCTTTTATAAGAGATAAATTCTAGGGATTGAGTCCTAGGTAGCTCTACATTGTGAGATTTGAGAGATGACAGGAAACCAGAAAGGCAGATTGTTATTGAACAGCCTATTAATTAGGAGAACAACATGTTAAGTGTGCTGTCCTGGAAGTTATGAAAATTTTGGAGTGATCAAGTGCCCTAAGTGATGCTGAGAGTATCAATTAAGATGAAGACTGTAATGCGACTCTAAAATCATTCATAATATGAAGGGCAGGAAAGGCTCAATGGACTGGGTTGAGGAGATAATGGAAAGAAAGAAAGTGATTCTTAAAAAATAATAATAATAAATAACCAGTGGGGCCATAGTTAGGCCGGGGAAGAGGGATAAAAGAGAGTAGTTTTTCAGATGGTAAATACAACAGCATGTTTATAGAAGGAAAAATCTAAAGAGAGAGAAAAACTGATAATAGAGAGAAAGGAGAACTGCTGGAATTTTGCTCTGGAATAGATGAGAAAGGATATGATCTAATGTGTTATAAATGGAGGAGCTAGTTTTTGTTAAGTGACAAGTGAGCTTAGGACTTAAAAGGATATTTATTTTCAGGGTTTTTTGGGGGTGGGAGAGGGGTTCTATAGTTAATGGTTGGGGCTTTTGGGGGATATGTTGTTTACAAGATTGTCAGAAGCGGCTATTTTCACAAATGTAGTGCATCATCTTTGTTAGTATAGCACAAAAGGCCTGCATAATCTAGCCCCTTTCTCTATGGCCAAGCCACAGTGGCCTTTTAGTTACTGAAAGCCCACTGCTGCTCATCACTGGGCCTTTGCATATGCTGTTACACTGATGTCCAATGGCACCTACTCCATGGTTTCCTTCAGGCCTTCATACCACTTTGCACAAATCCAAGTTTCCCTTTATTCTGAGGTTATTTGATTAGCATCCAACTTTGCCATTAGGATTTAATTTCTTAGGGCTGGGACCAAGTCACTTAAAATGTATAAAATGCGCGTAGTATACACTGAGCAGCCACAATAACATTCACTATTTTTTATGAATTGATAAGCATATTATGAACTAAAAACATTTTTAAATGTACTTAATTTAGAGTTATGTGGTACAAAGTAAATAATACAGGTGCCTCTTTTATTTTGTTCTCAGTTTGGCTGCCTAAGTACACTAGATTCTTACCATAATTATACTGTACTGTCTGGATAACATATTTTAGTAAGTAGAATGTAATCTCAATATGCCAGTAAGTCGTTTTTCCTCTGAAGGAGATGTTCTAGCACATTTTCTGAAAAGGACAAAATGTGTTCATACAGAAAATGTTATTTAGACATTCAAAACTAAGGTTAAATTTGAGAACCTTTAGTTGTGATTCTATAGCTTTGAGAAAGCACTGCCTCAAATATTTATAATACTTACTCACCAAAATAAAATGTTCACTGGTCTCTAAAAGTGTTTGTTCTGGTCTCTAAGAGTGTTTAGGGTAGTGTGTTGATTCTGATGATTAAGGTTGATCAGGGGTGTGGGAGAAGAGCTTGGATATCAAAATTGTTTTAAAAAATTGAATTCGAAGCTCCCTGTAGATAAAAATATACATGGAAACAAACAAACAAAAAGAATAAAACAGTGTGCCTAATATTTTCTTGACACTTAGAAGCCTGGAGACTTTCAACACTAATTAGAACCTAGGAACATAAGCTATTGAATCAAATTAGGAATTAAATAAAATGAGTGATTTGGTTCTGATTCTTGCTACCTAGGTGATTATCAACAGAGTTTTAGATCATATAGACCTTAATTCCATAAGCAAGGGATAGAGGCTGTAGTATTCTTTCACATATGACCACTGTATGACTGGAGTTTATGAGACAGAAATATAAATTAACATATAAATTTTCACAGAAGGAAATTAGCTATTATCCTCTAATTTTTAAAAATTTCCATCAGTTATATATGCTACCTTGAGTCACACAATATCCCTTTAGCTAATGGTTCAAGTATTCCATATCTCAGGGAAAACAGACAAGTTTTTTTTTTTTTTCTGGTAACTGTTTAAGTACATAACCCTTATTTTTTTGTTTTTGTTTTTGAGACAGTGTCTCGCTCTGTTGTCCAGGATGAAGTACAGTGACATAATCTTGGCTCACTAAATCCTCTGCCTCCCAGGTTCAAGCTATTCTCTTGCCTCAGCCTCTCCTGTAGCTGAGATACAGACGCCTACCACCATGCCCAGCTAACTTTTTATATTTTTAGTAGAGAAGAGGTGTCAACTTGTTGGCCAGGCTGGTCTCGAGCTGCTGACCTCAACTGATCTGCCCGCCTTGGCCTCCCAAAATGTTAGGAATACAGGCGTGAGCCACTACACTCGGCCATGTTCAACTAAATAACTTTTAAATAACTATTGTGTTATTAGAGCGTTGCTGTAGTACCAAAGTAAAATTAAGTCCTAACAGTTTTTGGCATCAAATAAGTAGAGCATTTTCAGAAACAAAGTCAAGAAAATGAAGGAATTAAGGTGGCAGGAGGAGTTACATAAAACTACTTAGATTTCCAATGCAATACTTTGAATTATTAAGTGTACTTTTAACAAAACCATATTATTACTCAAGATCATATTTTTTCAATAAATATAAAACAAAGAAATGACAAATACTTTTAGAAATTTTAGATAATTCTTGTTCTTTGGATCTGCTTTTGAATTGAAACATAAAACTGTTTGCATAAAAATCAAATTGCTCATGTTGTTATTAATTTTTCCACATTATATTAAATGACTATCATGTAACAGGAGCTCTGTTTTCACTGATTAAAATAGAAAATGCTCTAAACGGAATTTACTATTATTAGAAGATAAAATAATCTGATATGAGAACATAATGATAAAAATGAGTGTTTGAAATAGATAGCTGTATCTGCTATTCAGACATACCAAGTTTACTAAATTATCAGTAAGTAGAAATATACCATTTAAGGGAAGCAATAAACAGCTAAGATAACAATCAAAACAGATACAAAAAGTACCATCCAAGTTTTTACTTTCAAAAAAATTAGTGGTAGATGAGGCTCATTTTAAGAAAAGTCTTGATGTCATATGAATTATAATAATCAGAAACTGTTAACAGACTCCATTAGCAAGTATTATTTTTGACATTTTCAGATCTCTGATGGTATCAGATCTGGAAATACCTTGCCCTTTATTGTCACGTGAACAATAAAATGCTAGATCAAGGGGACAAAAAGAAGAAAATTTCAAAGTAAGCAAAGTTTCATATTCAGAATTGGAATTTATAATGTGAGCCAGCTTTTTCTATAACCACAATCTCTCATTTCCAACAAATTCACTGTCTAAAAGCAATATATAGAACTTGGAACTTCTGTCCTAGTTCCTTTTTCTGTATATTATTTGCATTAAGACCCTTGGCAATAATGCTTCTCAGTTTGGCTTTTAAGTATATTTACTATTTGGAAAAGTAAATTCCTTTTCTGAACTTTTCTTAATTTCACTGACAACTTTTTTATGTTAACTGGCAAGAAATTACATATTCTAAAATACCATGAAACTGAAAATGTCAGGAATGGACTATCCAGCAGAAAACAATCAAGGTTATGAGAGAGAAAACTAAGTTGATATAAAATTAGTAATAAAAGTATGGGGTCTTACTATTTGATTAAAATCATTTTATCCATCTGTACAAAGGCATGGAAGATGAAAGATCGTAGTAAGCCAAGGGTGGAAAGCTTTACTCTGGAGCATGGGCCAGGGAGTGGGGAGGGAAGTAAGGGACAGGGCTAAAATCATGATCTGCCACCTAATTTTGAAGATTTGGGGAATCCCCGCCTTCCACATCTGCCATGCTAAAGAATTTGGAAGTCATCAAAAAGTTTGTGGCAGAACAACTGAATAAAAAATAGGAATGTTTGAAACTAATGGGTATAGTGTGATCTAACCTACATTTAATGCTGAATTTTAATGACATTATAGAAGATGGATTGAGAAGGGAAGCCTAGAAACATATAATCAAAGTGAAAAACTACTGCAATAATCTGTGTGAAAGATGGCATAGTGCTGCTTTATGGCAAAGAAAGGCATACAAAGAAAGGGCACGTTTGACAAAGCTATAGAGACACAACTGAAAAAAAAGTAGTGATGAACTAGATATGCATACAAAAGACAGAAGTCAAAGAAGAGCCCAGGGCTTTTCACTTAGGGAATGAAAAATGGTGAATGTAAAGATGAAGAAGATAAAAAAAATAATAAAAGAAAGAGTCTGATTTTAGTGGGTTTCAACATGTTGAATTTGAAGTACTCCAGATTTTTGTGGACTTAGGTGAAAAAGTCTTTCTGCAGTTAAGAAAAGGATCATAGAGCTTAAAAGAGAAGACTAAGTTGTATTTATCAGATTTCTCCGAACAGTTATTTTCTGTCTATGGGATATAGTAGTTTTTTTTTTCTGTCTATGGGATATAGTAGTTTATTTGGTTAAGGTTTCAGAGTCATTTGACTTAGCTACTTTTGAACAAAGACTAGTTAATGAGAACTCTGAGACAGCTTGTGACTGAGGAAAGATAATTGAGTATAGAACCTTAGGAAACTCATCATCTGAAAATGTCAACAGAAAGGTAGTAAGAAAATCAGAATGGAGTAGACACCTGGAAGTAAAGGTTGAATTAGAATATATATATGGCACCATGTGCCATGGTGATTTGCTGCACCCATCAACCTGACATCTACATTAGGTGTTTCTCCTAATGCTATCCCTCTCCTACCCCCCAAACTTCTGACAGTCCCCAGTGTGTGATGTTCCCCTCCCTGTGTCCGTGTGTTCTCAGTCTTCCACTCCCACTTACAAATGAGAACATGCAGTGTTTGTTTTTTTGTCCCTGTGTTTGCTGAAAATGATAGTTTCCAGCTTCATCCATGTCCCTGCAAAGAACATAAACTCATCCTTTTTATACTGCATAGTATTCCACAGTGTATATGTAGCACATTTTCTTTATCTAGTCTATGATTGATGGGCATTTGGCTTGGTTCCAAGTCTTTTCTATTGTGAACAGTGCTGCAATAAACATACGTGTGCATGTATCTTTATATGCACACATATGTTTATTGTATGTTTATGTAGACTATAAATCTTTATTATCTACAATCCTTTGGGTAAATACCTGGTAATGGGATTGCTGGGTCAAATGATATTTCTATTTCTAGATCCTTGAGGAATCAGCACATTGTCTTCCACAATGGTTGAACTAATTTGCACTCCACCAGCAGTATAAAATGGTTCCTACTTCTCCACATCCTCTCCAGCATCTGTTTTTTCCTGATTTTTTAATGATCTCTATTCAAACTGGCATGAGATAATATCTCATTGTGGTTTTGATTTGCATTTCTCTAATGACCAGTGATGATGAGCTTTTTTTCATGTTTGTTGGTCACATAATTATCTTCTTTTGAGAGTTTCTGTTCATATCCTTCACCAGCTTTTGGATGGGTTTTTTTTTTTCTTGTAAATTTGTTTCAAGTACCTTGAAGATTCTGGATATTAGCCCTTTGTCATATGGAAAGATTGCAAAAATTTTCTCCCATTCTGTAGGTTGCTTCTTCACTCTGATGATAGTTTCTTTTGCTGTGCAGAAGGTCTTTAGTTTAATTAGATCCCATTTGTCAATTTTGGCTTTTGTTGCCATGGCTTTTGGTGTTTTAGTCATGAAGTCATTGCCCATGCCTATGTCCTGAATGGTATTGCCTAGGTTTTCTTCTAGGGTTGTTGTGGTTTCAGGTCTTACATTTAAGTCTTTAATCCATCTTGAGTTAATTTTTGTATAAGGTGTAAGGAAGGGGTCCAGTTTCAGTTTTCTGCATATGGCTAGCCAGTTTTCCCAACACCATTTATTAAATATGAAATCCTTTCCCCATTGCTTGTTGTTGTCAGATTTGTCAAAGATTCAATGGCTGTAGATGTGTGGTGTTATTTCTGAGGTCTCTGCTGTGTTCCAACAGGTCCATATCTGTTTTGGTACTAGTAACATGCTGTTTTGTTTACTGTAACCTTGTAGTATAGTTTGAAGTCAGACAGTATGATGCCTCCAGCATTGTTCTTTTTCCTTAAGATTATCTTGGCTATATGAGCTACTTTTAGTTTCCATGTGAAATTTAAAGTAGTTATTTTTTCTAATTCTGTGATAGAAGTCAATGGTAGCTTGATGGGGATAGCATTGAATTTATAAATTACTTTGGGCAGTATGGCCATTTTGACTATATTGTTTCTTTCTATGCATGAGCGTAGAATTATTTTCCATTTGTTTGTGTCCACCCTTATTTTCTTGAGCAGTGGTTTGTAGTTCTCCTTGAAGAAATCCTTTGCATCCCTTGTAAGTTGTATTCCTAGGCATTTTATTCTCTTTTTAGCAATTGTGAATGAGAGTTCACTCATGATTTGGCTCTCTGTTTGCCTATTATTGTGTATAGAAATGTTTGTGATTTTTTACCTTGATTTTGTATCCTTAGACTTGGCTGAAGTTGCTTATCAGCTTAAGGAGATTTGGGGCTGAGATAATGGAATTTTCTAAATATGCAATCATGTCATCTGCAAACAGAGACAATTTGACTTTCTCTCTTCATATTTGAATACCTTTCATTTCTTTCTCTTGCCTCATTGCCCTGGCCAGAACTTCTAATACTGTGTTGAATAGGAGTGGTGAGAAAGGGCATCCTTGTTTTCTGCCAGATTTCAAAGGAAATGCTTCCAGCTTTTGCTCAGTCAGTATTATATTGGCTGTGGGTTTGTCATAAATAGCTCTTATTATTTTGAGATATGTTCCATCAATACTTAGTATATTGAGAGTTTCTATCATGAAGGTGTGTTGAATTATATCAAAGGCCTTTTCTGCATCTATTGAGATAATCATGTGGTTTCTGTCATTGGTTCTGTTTATGTAATGGATTATATGTGTTGATTTGCATGTATTGAACCAGCCTTGTGTCCCAGGAATAAAGCTGCCTTGATCATGTTGGATACATCTTGATGTGCTGCTGGATTCTGTTTGCCAGTATTTTATTAAGGTTTTTGCATTGATGTTCATCAGGGATATTGACCTGAAACTTTTTTGGTTGTTGTTGTGTCTCTATCAGGTTTTGATTATCAGGATGATACTGGCCTCAAAAAAAATGAGTTTGAAAGGAGCCCCTCTTTTTCTGTTGTTTAGAATAATTTCAGAAGGAATGGTACCAGCTGCCCTTTTTACCTCTGGTAGAATTCAGCTGAGAATCCATTTGATTCTGCACTTTTTTTTTTTTTTTGGCTGGTAGGATATTAATTACTGCCTCAATTTCAGAGCTTGTTATTGGTCTATTCAGGGATTCTACTTCTTCCTGGTTTAGACTTGGTAAGTTGTATGTGTCTAGAAATTTATTTACTTCTTCTAGATCTTCTAATTTATTTGTGTAGAGGTGTTTATAGTATTATCTAATGGTAGTTTGTATTTCTGTGGGATCAGTGGTGACATCCCCATTACCATTTTTTATTGTGTATATTTGATTCTTCTCTGTTCTCTTCTTTATTATTCTGGTTAGCAGTTTATCTATTTTGTTGATCTTTTAAAAAAACCCGCTCCTGGATTCACTGATTTTTTTGAAGGGTGTTTTGTTTTTCTATCTCCTTCAGTTCTGCTCTTATTATAGTTATTTCTTGTCTTCTGTTATCTTTTGAATTTGTTTTCTCTTGCTTCTCTAATACTTTTAATTGTGATGTAAGGGTATCAATTTGAGATCTTTCCTGCTTTCTCTTGTGGGCATTTAGGGCTGTAAATTTTCATCTAAACATTGCTTTAGCTGTGTCCCAGAGATTCTGGTACGTTACGTCTTTGTTCTCATTGGTTTCAAAGAACTTATTTATTTCTGTCTTAATTTTGTTATATACCCAGTAGTCATTCTGAAGCAAGTTTTTTCAGTTTTCATGTAATTGTGTAGTTTTCAGTGAGTTTCCTAATCCTGAGTTCTAATTTGATTGCAGTGTGGTCTGAGAGACTGTTTGTTTTGATTTCTATTTTTTTTTTTTTTTGTATTTGCTAAAGAGTGTTTTGGTCAATTTTAGAATAAGTGTGATGTGGTGCTGAGAAGAATGTATATTCTATTGATTTAAGTTGGAGAGTTCTGTAGATGTCTATTAGGTCCTCTTTGCCCAGAGCTGAGTTCAAGTTCTGGATATCCTTGTTAATTTTCTGTCTCGTTGATCTGTCTGATATTGACAGTGGGGTGTTTAAGTCTCCACTATTATTGTGTGGAAGTCTAAGTTTCTCTGTAGGTTACTAAGAACTTGCTTTATGAATCTGGGTGCTCCTGTATTGGGTGCATATATATTTAGGATAGTTAGTTATTCTTGTTGCATTGATCTCTTTATGATTATGTAATGCCCTTCTTTGTCTTTTTGGATCTTTCTTGATTTGAAGTCTATTTTATCAGAGACTAGGATTGTAAATCCTGCTTTATTTTGCATTTCAATTACTGGGTAAATATTCCTCCATTCCTTTATTTTGCACCCATGTGTGTCCTTGCATGTGAGATGGGTTTCCTGAATACAGCACACAGATTTGTCTTGACTCTTTATCCAATCTGCTAGTCTGTGTCTTTTAATTGGGGCATTTAGCTCATTTACATTTAAGGTTAATATTGCTATGTGTGAATTTGATCCTGTCTTTATGATGCTAGCTGGTTGTTGCTCATTAGTTGATACCGTTTCTTCATAGTGTCAACAATCTTTACCATTTGGTATGTTTTTTTCAGTGGCTAGTTTTTCCTTTCCATGTTTAGTGCTTTCTTCAAGAGCTCTTGTAAGGCAGGCCTGGTGGTGACAAAATCTCTCAGCATTTGCTTGTCTGTAAAGGATGTTATTTCTCTTTCACTTATGCAGCTTAATTGGCTGGGTATGAAATTCTGGGTTGAAAATGCTTTTCTTTTTTTTTTTTTTTTTTTGAGAATGTTGAATATTGGCCCCCACTCTCTTCTGGCTTGTAGGGTTACTGCAGAGAGATCTGTGGTAGGTCTGATGGGCTTCCCTTTGCGGGTACCCCAACCTTTCTCTCCAGCTTCCCTTAATATTTTTTCCTTCATTTCAACCTTGGTGAATCTGATGATTATGTGTCTTGGGGTTAATCTTCTCAAGGAGTATCTTGTGGTATTCTCTCTATTTTGTGAATGTGAATGTTGGTCTGTCCTGATAGGTTGAAGAAATTCTCCTGGATAATATTCTGAAGAGTGTTTTCCAACTTGATTTCATTCTCTCCGTCACTTTCAGGTACACCAATCAAACATAGGTTTGGTCTTTTCATATATCCCCATATTTCTTGGAAGTTTTGTTCCTTCCTTTTCATTATTTTTTCTCTAATTTTGTCTTCTTTATTTCGTTGAGTTGACCTTCAGTCTCTAATATCCTTTCTTCCATTTCATCAATTCAGCTACTGATACTTGTATTTGCTTCACGAAATTCTCATGCTGTATTTTTCAGTTTCATCAGGTCATTTATGTTCTTCTCTAAACTAGTTATTCTAGTTAGCAATTCCTCTTATCGTTTTTCAAGTTTTTAGCTTCCTTGCATTGGGTTAGAACATGCTCCTTTAGCGCAGAGGAGTTTGTTATTACCCACCTTCTGAAGCCTTCTTCTGTCAATTCATCAAACTCATTCTTCATCCGGTTTTATTTCCCTTCTGGTGAGGAGTTGTCATCCTTTGGAGGAGAAGAGGCATTCTGGTTTTTGGAATTTTCAGCGTTTTTTTTGTGCTGGTTATTCCTCATCTTTGTGGATTTTTCTACCTTTGGTCTTTGATGTTGGTGACCTTTGGATGAGGTTTCTGTGTGGACATCCTTTTTGTTGATGTTGATGCTATTTCTAACTGGTTGTTAGTTTTCCTTCTAAAAGTCAGGACCCTCTGCTGCAGGTCTGCTGGAGTTTGCTGGATGTACTTTAGACCCTGTTTGCCTGGGTATTACCAGTGGAGGCTGCAGAACTGCAAATATTGCTGCTTGATCCTTCGTCTGGAAGCTTCATCCCAAAGGGGCACCGCTAGATACCAACTGGAGCTCTCCTGTATGAGGTGTTTGTTGACCCCTGCTCTGAGTTATCTCCCATTCAGTAGGCACAGGGATCAGGGACCCACTTGAGTAGGTAGTCTGTCCCTTAACAGAGCTCAAGCACTGTGCTGGGACATCTGCTCCTCTCTTCAGAGTCAGCAGGCAGGAATGTTTAAGTCTGCTGAAGCTGCACCCATAAGCCACCCTTTCCCCAATTGCTCTGTCCCAGGGAGATGGGAGTTTTAGCTATTCTGCTGCCTTTCTTTCAGAGATGCCCTACCCAGAGAGGAAGAATCTAGAAAGACAGTCTGGCCTACAGTGGCTTTGTGGAGCTATGGTGCGCTCTGTTCAGTTTGAACTTCCCGGTGGCTTTGTTTACACTGTGAAGGGAAAACTGCCTACTCAAGCCTCAGTAGTGGCAGATGCTTCTCCCCCCACCAAGCTCAAGTGTCCCAGGTTGACTTCAGACTGCTATGGTAGCAGCAAAAGCCAGTGGATCTTAGCCTACTGGGCTTCATGAGGATGGGATCTGCTGGCATTCTAGGCACCACTGGGGTATGAAAATAAACTCCTGCAGCTTGGTGCCTACCCAAATATACACCAGTTTTGTGCTTGAAACCCAGGGCCCTGGTGGCATAGGCACTGGAGGTAATCTCTTGGTTTGTGAGTTGCGAAGACTGTAGGATAAGCATAGTATCTGGGCCAGAATGCACTGTTCCTCAGGGCACGGTCCTTCATGGCTTCCCTTGGCTAGGAGAGGGAGTTCCCCAATCCCTTGCATTTCCCAGGTGAGGCAACACCCCATCTTGCTTCGGCTTGCCTTCCGTGAGCTATACCCACTTTCTAACAAGTCCCAGTGAGATAAGCCAGGTACTTCAGTTGGAAATGCAGAAATCACCTGCCTTCTGGGTTGATCTCCCTGGGAGCTGCAGACTGAAGCAGTTTATACTGAACCATTTTGCCAGCCACCCTCAGAAACAGTTTTAAGAAGGAAATAGTAAAAATGATTAGATTCCCCAGGAAGTCAAATAAATGAGAAATAAGTTGTGTCCACACAGACTGGGGAAAATAGTTATATCTTGAATTACATCTGCCTCAAAGGAGTGCCAAACACTGTTTCAGATCACTCCTAAATTTGTACTTTGATAATATGTAATTCTTTTGACTCACATTGCAGTGATCTGAACCTAAATGAACATGCACACTTAATGATGACATTGTTATTAGCATCATGTGTAATGACTATCAATCTAACCACTACCTTTTTCTTTTAAGTTCCAATATTACATAAGTTTATCTCATTTTAATTACCTATATACATTTTAAATATACATTCTAAATTGAATTTTGTCTCTAAAGCATGAATAACATAGTAGGATTAGACAAAATTAATATGAAACTTAAGATTGTTGACATAAACATACTTGTATAAAAGACATTCAGGAAGTATTTTTAAGTAATATTAGGATGTTTAAATCTAACACAATTCTTAAAAATGAATGTGCTTCTATAAACATGGGAAAGGTATAATGTTGATTTGTCTCTGTTTATTTAAACAGTATATCATAGTCTGAGTAAAGACATTTGTTATTATTTTTTTTTGACTTCATAATTATTTGATTAGTCATTTCACCTCCTCAACTAGACTCTTAATTTCCATAGTAGAAGGATTCGTGCCAGACTCATTTCTGAGTTTTCCACATCAATTGCCTCTAGACCCAAGGTCCAAGATTAAAATTATAGAGAAATATTTTCTCAATAAATCATATCAACAAAGAAGATATGCTACTGCTTTAATTATAACAGCATATACTTTCATATTTTTATTTTTTAGTTTATCTTGTTTAATTTTTTCATTGCTTCACTGTTATTAGACTGGTTGGAGTAGGATACTAGTAAGATCAATTAAGGGATTAAATTCTGTGTGGGACTTTCACTTGTCTTTTGCATGGCCACAAATTCACTCTCCACTTTGGCCATATTTGCAACTGTGCAATTCTGGTTAAAAATAAAAGAGAGTGGGTGGACAGAATTAGAAATATTATATGAATTCATTTATATCTCTGGAAAATAAGTTTGGAGACACTATCTGTTCTGTCTGGACCAGTAGCATGTTTGTGCTAAAGGAACAGCACAATATTTTCTTCTGCCTGTCTGGAGATCTGAAATTTCTGTGTTGATGATCCTCTCATCTATAAATGTTAGCATCTGCCCACTGTGCACTCTTCTGTGTGCTATTACCAGCAGTGTGCTCAGAAATACGACCAGCCCATTTAAGACAAGCCTGTCATGGGAAGACTTTTTAAAAGACCTGTTTCTCTCAAAGGCGAATGATTTTAAACCAAAATACCCACATCTGTTATTTATAAGAAAGATCATATGTATACAATTGACAACCTCAAGATACCTTAATCTTTCTTGATTTCATTCTATACATGTAACTCTTCATGGTGAATTATTTTAATGAGGTTATGTTTTGCACATGTACCCCAGAACCTAAAGTGCAATTATATATATAAATCACTGGCAACAACAATGTCCTGATATTTGATTCACCAGTACAGTATGCCTGTATCTATACTTGTGCCTGTCTCTTGTATGTATATGAATATACCCCCTTAAACTATTTCAAAGTGAAAATATAAAGAAAAATGACAATAAAATAATAAAAAACGCTTGCTCTATTTCATCCAAGATAGAACAAGCATTTTTTATTAAAAAGAGTCTTAATGTGTTACATATAAACTAAGATAACTGAAAAAAAAATAATGTGAATGGGAAAGAAGATATTAAAAATGTTATAGTTCTTTAATTTAATACTATTCTTGGTAGTATAAAAGCCTTTTAGTATCAGAGCCACACAATATATCGAATCCTTCAGTTTGTGGCTTTGGTCAACTTTAAAATTTGAAAATCTAAACTAAATTGTTATTAGTTTAGATTAATATGTTAATATTAACTAAATATTGAACTAGAATGTTATTACACTGTTCATATTATCAAGCAGCTAAAAATAAAATCAATTTCTTTATTACTATAACTAGTTTTCTTATATTAAAGAACAAAGTATTTGAACTCAGAATCTTCATTGTCTTCCTGTTTTACTGAG
This sequence comes from Plecturocebus donacophilus, assembly GCA_004027715.1. Classification (NCBI taxonomy): domain Eukaryota; kingdom Metazoa; phylum Chordata; class Mammalia; order Primates; family Pitheciidae; genus Plecturocebus; species Plecturocebus donacophilus. Next base: position 13,457 of record PVKP010034581.1, read on the forward strand.
ATCAGCATATCAATTCACTACATAAAATTTAACATAATAAAATAATAAGTCATTAATATTTTGAAAATGTGTTTAAACTAGAAAACAATGCTATTTTCTTAACAATCACCACTAGGAGCAATTCATAACTCACAAATGATTTAACTCTATATTACTGGGAAAACATTCATAATGATTACATCTAAAAATAATCCATGCAAATATATTTTCCTGGAATTAGAAAAGATAAAATGATGAAAATTGAAAAGTCAATTTGTTTGCTATGATAATTCAAGAAGAAAATGTTTTCCTTTGTAATAAAGTGTAAGCTGTATACAGGAAGAGTTTTTTTTTTTTTTTTTTTTACTTTGTTCTCTGCAGTGTCCTCAGCACCAAGCCCAGTGTTTACATGTATGAGTAATTAATAAAACGTTTTAAATGAGTGAAACATGAATCCAATAATCTGGAAACAAACTTCTATTTATAAATCAACATAATTATGCTATGCAAAGAAAAATAACATGCAAACCTAGTCTAAATGGTAAACTCTTTTATATCATTCTGTGCAACTCTGGTCATTTTTTAAATCTATATAATACTCAAGTCACATGGCATCATGTCAGTGTCTTCAAGTTCCCAATGCTTTGCTCCACTTAATTCTTTCTATATAAAGATCAAAATTTACACCAGCGAAAGTGTGTGTGGATCAGCATAAGGCTGTAAGAATAGTTACTTAAACTTTATGGTCTCCTAAGTATAGAACAATGTTGTAATCCAGAAAAAAAAATGGGATATTATTAAGAGAATAATAGTACTATACATAGAATTTTATGTATGTATATATAATTTTCTATAAAAAAATCTATAAGATAGTTTGATGGTTCCCCACTGTTACTAGTTGAGCTAAATTTGAAATTATAGAACAAAGCAACTTTAAAAAATAACCACTTTTTGAAGAATCAGAAATCTAGAAGATTGCAGCCAAGTTGAAATTGTTTAGGAGAAAATTTTGACTTGATCTTTCTCCAGCCTAAAAATTTTGAGTTAGATTTGCTGGGTTTATTTGTAGATATTCCATCTGTTCAGTGTAGAGTTGGGCTGGAAGAATTTATTTATGGATGGCCACTAACTCCAATCTGATGAGTCACTAAAGCAAGAAAGTACTAGGATCATGACTGAATTCAGCAGGACATGTGAATATACTGTTTATAAAATAGAGTTCAAGATTTCACTTTGAAGAATCTGGGTCAGACCCCAAGTTTTTAAGTTTTGGTCAAATTGAGTGTAAGTATTTATTTTCCTCAAACTAAGTTACTACTTAGTGTAGTTGAAAATATATGAGTTAAAAAAAAAAACAGTATCCAAGCATTTAAAAACTATGGAACATGTTTATTTATATGATATTAATTTAAAAATTTTTTGACATACACTATTAGAGAAGAATTGTAGAAGAAAGTCTTTTTTTGTTAGAAAATATCTTTGTCAGTTTCAGAACACATTAAAGTATGACCTTACACAATGTAACTTCAAGATGTTTGGGCGTTAGGTTTGCTAAAACAAGGAGTCATTATTTTAAATACTTTCCATATATGAGCTGCATTTTGGTGGGGAAATTTTGCCAAACCTTACAGAAGGTCTAGGCAATTTGACTTTTCATGATAGACCAACACTGCTTTCTTGATTCTGCTTGAATTATATTACTGGAATATTTGAAGTGGTTGATCATCTTCTTTTTGTGGAGTTTGTTGCTAAAAAAATATACAATGTGTAGCACTTCCTTGTTCTCTTATTTTTATAAGAAAGAATTATGTTTATTATTTTCAATTATCCTAGAAAAAATTTATCCTAAATGCAAATGCAAATAGTCTTCATGACTTATTAAGGAACCAAGTTATACCCCAAACTCACGGAAACATGATATATGTTCCTATTATCTTTTTTTCCTTTTCATTTTTACCCTGACTCTTCCAGCTCAAATTTCATCTCTTGTGTTTTTCTTTTTGGGCCCTTGCATGTTTTTTTTTCAGAGTTCTTAGATTAGACAGGTCACAACATCTATAATTTCTTAGATTCTCAAGGACTCTGTTTATAATTTTGTCTGCTTTACAGCATAATTTTTCTGTTATGGATTCTTCAACTGGTTTTTAAGTTTTCTCATTTTTCTTGTAGCATTGTTTTTGCTTTGACTTTGGTTGAAAGCAGATCTCCTTCTGAATATTACTCATTGTTTAGTGACTATTTCTCTTCCCAGTCCCAGCAATTTTTGAAGAACAATGTGGGGATATGAGATAGTGGCTCTTCCATGTGGCAAACCAAGAGCCTGAGTTGTATTATAAATGCCATGAAGCTCTTTCTTACTTGACCCCAACTTCTCTGCTACCCTTTGATAAATGACTCTAGGATCTAGGGCACACCTGCCCACATACCTAGACAAGGGGCACTGGTTTGGCACTGAAGAGTATATATTGCCTAAGAGATGCTTTGGAATGGGTTCACTCTTTACTTCTTCCCTGCACCATCTTTTGCTGCTTTGGGTAATCTGATTTCCTAGATTGTAGTTCAGGGTTTTGGCTGATTTTTGGTTTTAGCAAAGATGGAGTTTTATTTCCTGCATTTGTATTCTTGTTGGTTACTTTCAGAAAGAAGATTCAGGCAGAGACAGTTTTACTTCAGCATCTTTAATTTGAGGTTCCACATTACACTTAAATATGGTCAGTGCCCTTTGAAATTCTGATGAGCTGTCTGCTACATGTATGGACAGATTTTTAATCGGCTATGGAAAAATGATATTTTTCTGTTTGTTGTAGAGAGCAACAGCACATAATTTCTTTTCTCACTGCCATATACCTTACTTAGGAGTAAAATGTTGGCTGAGCGCAGTGGCTCAAACTTGTAACCCCAATACTGTAGGAGGCTGAGGCAGATGGATTGCCTAGCCCAGAAGTTTCAGATGAGCCTGAGTAACATAGTGAAACTCTATCTCTATTATATATAGATATATATTTTTAAAAAGAGTGAAATATGAAGGTTGAATGAAGTTATTCATGAAAACATGATGCATGGAACTTCAAAATATATTTATATTTGATTATGAACTTAAGGTATTAAAAATTCACATGCCTTTAAAAAAGTAACTTGCCTTTTTAGGATCCTAATTGAGAGAAAATGAGAAAGTTTTTAGCTTTTTCTGCCTACAATTCTCCACTCATCGGTCTAACCCCTAGCCCTCTAAACGGGCTCTGTCCTACTCAACTCTTTTGATAGAAAGAAATATATTAATTTAGGAAATCATGCACACCCAAATCCAGGAACTGCATACAAAACAAGTTAAAGAGCTTTTCTCTGTAACTAACTTGCTGGCTGTTAGGCTTACCTGGGGTACAGGAAATAATTAAATCTGGGTTTTTAAAGCTGCTGGTTTTGATACTTGCTATGTTATGAGAAGTGTGAGAATTTAAGAATAAATAAAGATGCTAACAATTTATACTATTGTTATAATGTAAAAAGTGAAAAAGTTGGCAATAGTTGATATATTCTTCCATTACAATTAACTTTTATCATATAAATTTATTTTACATTAATCACAACTATAATTGTTATTTGTGCAAATGTTCAAATATTCTTATAGATAATAAGGAAAAATTCATTTATAATTTATATAACATAGATAAATGTAAAGATTTCTGTGAAGTATATATCCTTTAAAGCAAAAGATTTTTATCAATACCAAGTTTTATTTGCTCTTTTGGAAGACTGGAAATAAGCTAGAAATTGAGTTATATCATTCAGGGATCGTTTACATTTCTAGCTGAAGGAATATATATGGGCTTAAATACGGTCTTTCCAAGCTTGGATTATAGTCTTTCTCACTTGAAAAATAAGTTCGTTGATCTGGATGGGTGGTGGCATAGGGGCTATTGCATGGCTTCTGAAGGCCAACATTCCCTCTGAGTGGATTTATCGTTTGAACAACCTATATACTTAGACTCCCACTCACTCTCTTGAAGGAGAATGCTGCTATCTAAGGATTTAGCCAGGTTTAAAATATATTTATAGCCTTATCTCAAGCTGAGCTATAAGAGAGCCCATCAAAATTAACTTCCAAGGCATTCTGATAGTTGTACCTTGATTCTGGATCTTGATTTTTCAACACTCTGTTTTCCTTTTTATGTGAAAAATTCAGAGGAATACTCAGTATTCAGAAAGAAAAAAACTGTACAAGAAAATGCCAGCCTGGACAATAATAGGTAAATGACAGGAACTCTGAAGACTGCTACCAGGATGATAGAATCTGGCTTCAGAATCCAGTTGGTAGAGACTTTCTATTAAAAGATCTTAATAGAAACTTCATGCATTCCAATGCTCATTTCCCAATGTCTCTTCAAAACAGGAATTAATGTTTACAGATCAGAAGGACACCCAAAACTGACTAGATGAACTTACTGACTGTCCTCCCTTTGTATCTCACTTACATACTGTAAAACTTGCAGGAATATAGCTCCTTAGTGTATATGCAGCAATTTACCTCATTTTGTTTTCTCACTCATAATACAGTATTGCAAAGTAACAGAAACAAACAACAAACTTCCATTCCTGAATTTAGCTGGATTTACTTTGCTTCCCTTTTGTGCTTCTCATTCCACCATTACATCCTTTTTCAAATACTACAAATTCAGATCAGATGTCACAGCATGTGATACTATAATCCATTTATTTGGTAAACTATGTTGTTAGTAAAAATAAATTGTTGTAGCAAAGTCAAATGAGATACTAGAAAGCACATTGGTTTAAGTAGGAGTTGGGATCCTGAGTTCAGAGTGCTAGAACTGTTATTTATTTAGTGGTTTAGTTTATACAGATTGCTTTACCGCTCCATGCCTCATATGCTAATATGCAAAGTGGATATGCTCTTTCAACTAAATTCAAGTGTTGTTTTAGAGATTATTTCATGTGTCAGTTTTCATTTATTTATTTTCCTTCTGCCTCATTTCAGAATCTTTTTGAAGTGGCTTACAGACACGTAAAATAAAAACAGATAATTAAAACAAAATTAAGTCAAGACAAACACTAAACTAATAGTGAAACCAAATTGCCTTTCAATTCCAAGTCAACACAAAAAGTAAAACTAAAGTGGTTACAATATCTGAGAGAAACACATTTGTGCTCTCCCTCTCTCTCTCTCCCTCTCTCTCTGTCTCTCTCTTTCATACACACACACACACACACACACACAAACATATTCCCACATACACACATATGACCTTCCTATAACAAGTCAGTAAAGTTGTCTAAATTAGAAATGTGGTCCTCATTGTGGGCTGCTATAGAAATGCAGGTATCTTTTCTGTCATTTTCTGTTAGGAATTGTAACACCATCTAGCTTCTCACAAAATCAGGTAAAATTGTGTTCAGTCATTCTTCTGCTCCAGTGTTGTAGCATATTTTAGTCAAAAGGTATGTAAAACTATGAATTTCAAAATACATGGCTTCTCATATGGTGACTAAATGATGTAGTGCCGAAAGACAGCCCTTATGCCAAAAGGCCAATTTTATCCTTTCTCTGTAGACAATACTTACTTTTCTGGGAAGGTTTGCTCATCATTCCCCCAAGTGTCCAGAAATAAGACTTTTTGATGAACAAAGTTTACATAGATGCCACCTTATAAGCATAAAGTTCCAACCTCTCGTTGGTCATTTGGACTCTCTCCATTCCTAGCCGTACACTTCTGCTCCTCATTGGCCATTAGAAAAGCAAATGAAGGAGGGAGGTGGAGCAAGACAGCCAAGCAAAATCTTCCAGTTATCATCCTCCTTGCAGAAACACCAAATGTGAAACCTATTTACACAAAGAGCCCTTCCTAAGAACCAAAAATCTAGTGAGCAATTATAGTACTTGGTTTTAAGTTCATATTACTAAAAAAGGCCCTGAAGAGAGTAGGAAAAATAGTCTTGAGTTGCCCATGCCAACCCTTCCCTGTCTTATGGCAGCAGCTGTGGGGCATGGAAAAAAGTCTGTTTGCATAGGGGAGGGAGAGCACCGTGATTGTGGGACTTTGCATAAGAACTTAAGGCTTTCCTGTGACAGTGGAAAGTGACACCAGACAGAAATTGGCAGGTGCCCATAGAAAAAGGACTTAGAATAGCCCTACCCAGAGGGGAATCGCCCCCGAATCCCAGTGGTTGGAGCCTGAGTTCTGGCAAAACTCAACACTGCAGGCTAATACTCTGGGATTCTAAATAAAATTGAAAGGTAGTCTAGGCCACAAAGACTGCAACTTCTAGGCAAGTCCTAGAGCTGTTCCAGGCTCAGAGCCAGTGTACTTGGAGGACATGCAAACTAGTAAGACACCAAGCTGGGTTGGCCAAAAATGTTGCATCTCTGAAAGAGACTCATTTCTTTTTTCTGCTTAATGAGAGCGAAGAGTAAAGAGTACTTTGCCTTGCAACTTGGATACTACTTCAGGCCACAGTGGGGCAGTGGGGTAAGGCACTAGGAACTGCAACTTCTGCCTCCTGGGCCTGGGCTCAAGTGTTCTTTCCACCGCAACCATTCAAGTAGCTGGGACTCCCTGCTCAGAGGGCCTGTACTGGTGGTGGCCATGAGGAGAGACTCCTCTGCTTTTGGAAATGGGAGGGAAGGACCTTGTCTTGCAGGTTGGGTGTCAGGTCAGCTGCAGGAGAATAGAGAACCAAGCAGATTCCTGAGGTATCTGACTCCAAGCTCTGGCTGCTGGATGTCATCTCTGAACCCACTCGGGCTAGGGGGAATCTTGCTGCCCTGAAGGCAAGTACACAAGACCAGCCGGCTTCACCACCCACTGATTGTAGAACATTAGGGCCTTGAGCAAACATAAAGGGTGGCCAGTTCATGATTACCGTGGTCCTTGAGTGAGAACCATGTCTGTGTTGGCTTCAGGTCTGACCCTGCACCATCCTAATAGTGGTGACCACAGAGGTTCTTCAGCCACTCTCCCAAAGCTCTAAGTAGCTTAGCACCAACTGAGAAAGAGAGAGACTCTGTTTGTTTGGGAGAAAGTAAAAGAAAAGAACAAGCGTCTCTTCATAGTAATCCAGAGAATTCTTAAAGATCTTATCCATGACCACCAAGGCCATATATCTATGAGTCAGCAAGAGCCACAGTATTACTGAGTTTGGGGGGCTCCCTAATGCAGATATAGCTTCAGTGACCAAAACCTTAGATCACACCAGCAAAGTACCTTTGAATATCTAGAAAGTCTCTAAAAGAAAGATGGCTGCAGTCAAGCCTAGACTGCAAAGGTTACAATAAATACAGAGTTCTTCAATACCCACAAACCAGTGAACATATACAATCATCAAGACCATCCAGGAAAACTTCATCTATTTAAATAAGTTACCAGGGATGAACTGCAGAGACATAGAGATATGTGACCTTTAAGACAGGAATGGAAGGAAAGGGAGGAGAAGGGGAGGGGAGGGGAGAGGAGAAAAGAAAGGAGGAAGGAGGGAGGGAAGAAGGATAACAAAAAAACAGAAACTAATAACAAAATGGTAGGAGGAGTAAATTCTTACTTATGAATAATAACATTGAATGAAGATGGACTAAACTCTCCAATCAAAAGACATAGAGTGGATAATGGATAAAAAACAAGACCTTTGTAGCCCACAAGAAATATATTTCACCTATAAAGAAATACACAGACTGAAAATAAAGGTATAGAAAAAGATATTTTATGCCAATGGAAACAAACAAAGAGCAGTAGATAAACTTACATCAGAAAAAGTAGATTTCCATACAAAAGCTATAAAGTGAGTCAAAGAAGATAGTTAGATAATGATAAAATGGACAATTCATCCAGATAATATATAAACTCTAAATATATATGCACAGAGCACTGAAACAACCAGATATAGAAAACAAATATTATTAGAACTAAAGAGAGATATAGAGCCCAATACAACAATGGCTGGAGATTTAAACAACACATTTTCAGCTTTGGATGGTTCATCCAGTCAGAAAGTCAATGAAGAAACATCAGACTTAATCTTCATGATAGACCAAATGGACCTAATAGTTATTTACAACACATTTCATCCAGCAGCTACAGAATGCACATTTTTTTCCTCAGTATATGGATTATTCTCAAGGATAGGCTATACATTAGGTCACAAAGCAAATCCAGAGACTTTCAAAAAATTTGAAATAATATTAGGTATCTTCTCTGACCACAATGGAATAAAACTACTAATGGAAATAAATAACAAGATCAATTTTTGAAACTATACAAGCACATGGAAATTAAACAGTATGCTCCTGATGACCAGTGAGTCAATGAAGAAATTTAAAAGAAAATTTAAACATATTTTTAAACAAACAGTAATGAAAACAACATACCAAAACCTAAGGGATATAGCAAAGCAGCACTAAGAGGAGAGTTTATAGTTCTGATTGCCTAAACTAAAAAAGTAGAAAAACTTCAAATAAACAACCTGATGATACATTTAGAGAACTAGAAGAGGAAGAGAAAGCCAAACACAAAATTAGTAGAAAAAAAAGAAGTAATAAAGACCCAAGAAAGACTTCACATGTTCTCACTTATTTGTGGGAGTTGAAAATTAAAACAATCGAACTCATGTAGATAGAAAGTAGAAGGAGAGTTAACAGAGGCTAGGAAGTGTAGTGAGGGTGTGTGTGTGGTGGGGAGTGGGGTTGGTTAATTGGTACCAAAAATAGAAGGAACAAATAAGACCTAGTATTTTAGCACAACAGGATTTCTATAGTCAAATGATTTAATTGTACATTTCAAAGTAACTAAAAGAATATAACTGGATTGTTTGCAAAACAAAGGATAAATGCTTGAGGAAGTGGATACCCCAGTTACCATGATGTAATTATCATACATTCCATGCCTGTAGCAAAGTATCTCATGTACTATATGAATATATACATCTATGGACCCACAAAAACTAAAAATAAAATTTTTTTAATTAATTAATTTAATTGAAATGAAGAAAACCATACAAAAATCCATGAACAAAAAAGTTAGTTCTTGGAAAAGATATATAAAATTGACAAACTTTTAGCCAGACTAACAAAAAATAAAAGAAGATCCAAATAAATAAAAATGAATAAATAAATAAAATAGAGATGCAAAAAGGAGACAATACAACTGATACTACAAAATTCAAAGCGTCGTTGGAGAATAATATTAGGAACTATATAACTATATGCCTATAAATTGGAAAACCTAGAAGAAATGAATAAATTCCTAGACACATACAACCTATCAAGGTTGATATTGATATATTAAGAAATCCAAAACCTGAACAGATTAAGTAACCAGATCAAGGCCATAATAAAAGGCTTCCCAGGAAAGGAAAGCCCTCAACTCAATGGTTTTATTACTGCATTTTACAAAACATTAAAAAAGAACTAATATTGACCCTACTCAAGCTATTTTTGCAAAATAGAGAAGGAGAGAATACTCCCATATTCATTCTATGATCCTAGTATTATCCTAATACCAAAACCTGGCAAAGACATATCAAAAAAAGAGAAAACTACAGGCCAATATTTCTTATCAACATTGATGTCAAAGTCCTCGACAAAATACTAGCAAACAATACATTCAACAATACATTAGAAAGATCATTTATTATCACCAAGTGGGATTTATCTCAGGGATGCAAGGATAGTTCAACATATGCAAATCAATCAATATGAAACATCATAAAAACAGAATGAAGGACAAAATCTATATGATCATTTTAATTGATGCTGAAAAAATTTGATAAAATTCAACATCCCTTTATTATAAAAAATCATTAAAAAACTGGGTGTAGAAAGAATGTACCTCAACACAATAAATGCCATATAGATCAAACAAACAGGTAATATTACACTGAATGGGGAAAAAATCTGAAAGCCTTTTCTCTAAGATCTGGAATATGACAAGGATGCCCACTTTCACCACTTTCATTCACAATATTACTGAAAGTCCTACCTATAGCAATCAGAAAAGAGAAAGAAATGGCAACCAAATTGGAAGGGGAAGAAGTCAAGTTATCTTTGTTTGTATATTATATGATCTTATATTTGAAAAAAAAACAAAGAGTCTACCAAAAATCTATTAGAGCTAATAAAAAAAATTCAGTAAAGTTGCAGGATACAAAATCAACATTCACAAATCATTAGCATTTCTATATTACAACATCAAACAATATAAAACAGAAATCAAAAAGCAATTCCAGTTATAATCACTACAAATAAAATTAAATACCTAGGAATTAACATAATCAAGAAAGTGAAAGATCTCTACAATGAAAACTATATAACACTGATTAAACAAATTGAAGAGGATCCTAACAAATGGAAAGATATTTCATGTTCATGATTTGGAAGAATCAATATTGTTGAAATATGTATACTTTCCAAAGCAATCTACAGATTCAATGCAATCTTTGTCAAAATACCAATGACAATCTTCATAGAAATAGAAAAGAATTCCAAAATATATATGGAAGCAAAAAGACTCCGAATAGTAAAGCTGTCTTGAGCAAAAAGAATAAAACTGGAAGAATCACATTACCTGACTTCAAATTATACTACAGTGCTATAGTAACCAGAACAGACTGATGCTCACATTAAAACCAACACATCAACCAACAG